>PVKP010002881.1:0-116227 GCA_004027715.1 Plecturocebus donacophilus | reverse complement strand
AAAAAAAAAAAAAAAAGATGGTGTAGTCCAGAAATTTGGAGGCAGATCTGACACCTCAAAGCTGTATTAGCTTTACTTCTGTCCTTGGAGAAGAGATCTAGGAGTCTGTGCTCAGTTAAAGTTGATTTTCCTATTTTCCATATGAAGTAAAAAAAAGAGATCTCATAGCATTGTTTAAAAAGACCCAGCAATATTTCTCTCCTGCATGCTATTTCAGAGCCTTCTTAGGTTATTTCCTCTCTCTTTGAACCTGGGCACACTTGTGACTGCTGTAACCAATAGAGTGTGTCACAGGTGACACTATGGGACTTTCCCTAGCAGATCACAACTTCTCCCAGGACAACATACAAGATATTTGGTTACCATAAAGTGACCATGCTGGTGAGATCCTGCAGAGAGACCCCACGGTGACAGAAAGAGATGCCTGAGGAGGTATGGCTGTCCTTGTCGCCAGGTATTTCAGTCTTGTCAGATCAGGTACTTTCAGCGTTGGAATTAAAGAATGGGCTGAACTTTCTGTCAGATTCAGAAGAAGGACAGAGTTGACTATGAGATGGTAATCCACTGAAATATTGGAGAGGGTTTTATACTCTCATGGTGTAGGCATGAGGGTTAGATACATGAATGAGTGAGCTCAGGGTGATTCCAGCCACAGCTTCCACATCACCCCAGCTGGCACAAAGAGGAGTAAAGAGGAGATGTCCTCACAGTACCCTACACAAATTGCAGATTTTTGAGCAAAATCAATGGTGTCATCATTTTAAGACATGTTTTAGGAAGGTTTGTTTCATGGTATTAGATAGGCAGAACAGAGGCAGAAAATCTATTAGCAACAATAAATTATTAGCAATGAAAGGAACATTTTCTGATCATCTAATATGAAATAGCAACTCTCTCTCCACCCTTTTACCATATTTTACTTTCCTCCATATTTGCCACCACCTAGTATTATAGATTAACTTCATTCTTGTTTAATAAAATTTCCCTAACACTAATAGAATGAGTAATGCTTGGGCAGAAAGGGGCTTTGGGTGGCTGTTGAGGATCTAGATCTAGAAGGTGCTCACACACAGTGTTGTAGAGTAGTATAGAGTAGAATGATACTTTACACAGTGTTCATTCTTATTGGGATACTGAGAAACTAAGTAGTTTATCTGTATTTCAGACTACTTATGTGATTTTGGTCAAATATTTGATTTGCGTAAAAAAATAATATTCTTAAACAACCTTATTTTTATGATAGCAGAAGTGGCTTAAGTTTTTGTTTTATTAGTATTTTCTCCACCACTTCAATCTCAAAACAATTTGGAAAGATTTTTCCTCTCTTAAAGAATCTTGACAGAGTTTTGAAATGTAAATAGGCTCAAACTTCTTAAGAACCTAATGAATAAAGTCTTTGTGAACATATTAAAGAAATTAAACTTAAGGTTGTATTTGTAAAATCTTTTTAGGAATTCTATAATGTGAAAACTGATGCTACCAGAACATGAATCACAACAAATAATTCAGGGCATTGAGTCTGAAACTTATGGGCATAAGTTTGTATCATTGTAGAGAGACCCTGAAAATCAAAGTATTGAAATAGCATTCTACCAAATTCACAAAGCCATTTCTATTTGACTTTTTTTTTCTAATTTCAAATTTTTCAGTTTTAAGCTTGAAGTCCTCATGTGCTTGCTGAAAATAACCTGCTAAACAAGATGATTAACAGGAATGAAAAATTTATTTTTTGTGCATATGATCTCATAAATGACTTGCTTTTTAGCTCCTCTCAGAGAGAGCAAACAAAAGGGTCAGTGTGTGAAATAAATGTTCAGATTTGTAACAGGTGGCTCTGAAAAAGATGGAGGTTTGAGACTACTGTAATAGGAACAGTTAGAATGCTAGAATTTTCTGTGTGAGTTTGCCTTTGTGTGCATGAGTACTACTATAAACTTGCCTTTCTTACATTAAAAAATTTTTTTAATTTTAATTTTATTTTACTATTTTATCTTTTTGAGATAAGTTTTGCTCTTGTTGACCAGGCTGGAGGGTAATGGTGTGATATTGGCTCACTGCAACCTCCACCTTCCAGGTTCAAGCAATTCTCCTGCCTTAGCCTCCAAAGTAGCTGGGATTACAGGAATGTGCTACCATGCCCAGCTAATTTTTTTGTATTTAATAGAGATAGGGTTTCACCACGTTAGTCATGTTGGTCTCGAACTCCTGACCTCAGGTGATTCACCTGCCTCAGCCTCCCAAAGTGCTGGGATTACAGTCATGAGTCACTGCACTGGCCCATTTTATTTTATTTTTTTAGAGACAAGGTCTCACTTCATTGCCAAGGCTGAAATGCAGTGGATCTTCTCAGGTATAATATGGAGCATTACAGCCTGTAATTCCTAGCCCCACATCATCTTCCCACTTTACTGTTCCATGTAGCTGGGACTGCAGGTGTGCACAACCGTACCCGGCTTTCTTAATTTTTATCTAGTGTTGCTGTAATATTAGAGTCATGTTAAAGAACTCTAAACATCCCTAATACCATACAGGTAAACTTCGAGGTAAAATAGAATCTTGTACTTATTTTGACAGTGCAAAACAAAGAACTGACTGAACTTTTTGACTATATAACCATGGCCTTCCTGTGTCCCATTAGGTTTTAAGTAGCACAGAAAATCCATTTCCTTAAATGCTGATATAGCAAACCCCGCTACTTTGTGCGAGACATTAACAACACAATAAACAACAACAGAAACTTGAATGAAAAATTAATGCATGAGTCTTTGTCTTCATTCAAACTTAAGAAAAGTGAGATTGTTAGATTAAAAATAAGTACTCTTAATTCTCATGACAAATATTGCCATATTTTTTTCCAGACATGCAATGTGCATTTGTATTTCAGCAGCAGTGTGTTACTCTGTCTGTCCAACTTTACTTTTTGTTAGTGTTAAGCATGATGATTTTAAGTCTTTGTCTATTTATTAATTTCAATTGTTCCTGGATAGTACAGTTCAATGTTTTTTAACCTACTGACTCATAACTGCCTTTTTTATTGTAGCAACATATACATAACACAAAATTTACCATTTTAACCATTAAGTGTGCAAATAAGTGGCACAGATTACATTAACAATGTCGTGCAAGAATCCACATCATCTGTTTCTAGAACTTTTTCATCATCCTCAACAGAAACTATGCCCATTCAGCAATAACTTCCATTTCCCTAGTAACCTCTCTGCTCCTTTCTGTTTATGAACTTGCCTGCTCTAGGTATTTCATATAAGCAGAATGATGCAATATTTGTTGTTTTGTGTCTGGGTTAGTTAACATAGCATGTTTTTAAGGTTCATTTATGTTGTAGCATGTGTGTCAGAATTTAACTCATTTTTAAGGTTGACCAATACTCCATTTTTTATACACACACACACACACACACACACACACATATACTATATATATATATATAATGTTTTGTTTATTCATAAGCCAAGATACTAGAGGAGAAAGTCTAATCACGTCTCATTAGAGGAGAGAAAAATTTTGCTTCTAAGAAGGAAGAAGAAAACAAAGCACAGCAGGCAGGCTTAGAAACAGGGAAACGCTAGTGAGGTGGAGGAAGGCTGGCGCTGATTTGGTGGTGAAGGGCGTGGAAAGTGCTTTGGTTGGAGGGTAACCAATGGGCATTTTATGAATGCAGACATCTAATGCTCACTTTTAAACTCCTCTCCCAAATCATTTCCACATCTTTAGTAAAATCACCTGTTATACTCACTAGTGCATAGTATGAGTAACTTTCTTCCTTTCAGCATTGGCCTTAAAGAATGGGCTTAACTTTCTTTCAGATTCAGAAGAAGGACAGAGTTGACTATGAGACGGTAATCCACGGAAGTATTGGAGAAGGCTTTATACTCTCATGGTGCAGGCATGAGGGTCAGACCAATCACATCAGTACTTCAAGGGGCCCAAAACTCCTACCACATATGAGGTCTATGTGTCTCTCACTGCATTTTATAGAGGAGAATTTTGAAGAATAGCTTACACCAGCCAGACCCAAAAAACCACCGCCAAATAGTTCTTGTGATAGGGTATGCACTCCTTGTAAAGAACATGAAGGCCACTTGGGAAAATTTCCTTTGAAGCCCATTCAAATATACCAAGAACCATAAGATCCAACTACACCAGAATTTCAGAGAAAATCTCCTGGCATCTCTTAAAAATAGTTGTTTTGGAAAGCCGCTCCAAGTTGTGTAGTTTTGAGCAGGCAATTCTGTAACAGAGCTCTGGTGCACTTCCCACAAAAATAGCCCAGCATGTGGATACATGTGCACTGTGTGGGAGAAATAAAGAACAAGCCAAGTGTTTGCTTTAGAAATTACTAAAATTCCAGGGAAAAGACTCCTGCTTGGTTACCTTCATTTGCTTCAAGTTAACTATTTTAAAAGAGCTTTCACCTTAACTAGAGAAGATTTTCTCCTAGTTGGTGTTCATAGCCTTTGCATTGAGACATTAGGCTTTCTATTCCACTTCCCTTTGTGCTTTTCAACACTCATTCCCACCCTCACCTCTCCTCCACACACACACTTCATGATCATTCTCTCCATGAATACACTCACGTTATCTCGTCTTTCTCATAACCTTCCTCTCTTTTGAAAAAAGAAAAAAAAATCTGTTAAGATATTGATTTGGACATCATTAACAAGCAACAGTGGCTTGGGTGACTGACATGTTTGCGATAGGATGTGAATCCTTATCAGCAATCAGCCTGATGAAGGAAAAAGGCACAAGGCAAATAAATGAAGGGGCCTATGACATTATTAGGAAATGGGTTTTCAAGTGCTGTTCCCAGCAGGTTTGTTATGGGGCTATGTCACATATTATGTTTATCACTTGCTACTCAGGAATCACCGACTTGGGCTGATGGCAGTCCTGCCCTCTCAGGCATGGCTCTGAATTACAGGAAAGGTAAACGGATCAGAGAGAGTAATCAAGCCCTGCCTAGTGTAATTACTTGAACTCATTTTATGGGTATCCTTGTTCATATGACCTTGCTTAATTCTCAGTACACAACTTGATGCTCCCCCTTTAATGACACATACACCTGAAGAATTCTAGCACAGGGAATAAGAAATCGTGCATTCCGTATGACAATGTGCCTTCTGCTAGTCTGTGGTACTTTCTGATCCTGTGTGAGTAGATCTCAGAAACAAGAGAAAACAAATTTAGGAAGGCTGAAATTTAGATCATACACATGTAAATCAAATTTCTAAAAATTAAGTTAATAAACAATTTTCAAAGATTTATTTTCTCTTGTTCAACCAATTAGCCTTTCTAGGAATTATCTGACACATTCCTTGCCCTTGAATTTCCTTTTGCAGGGAAAGATCAGTATTTATAAATGAATACTACTATACAACGTGCTTAGATAATTGCTATGATTAAAAAGTCTGCTTCCAAAGCTAGGAGTTGAATTTGGGCTGACAGAAAAAATTCTCAAGTAGATAAGTTAATCCTGGATACCTTTTCACATCTCATTCCTATTCATGCTTTTCCTTTGGCATTCTTTATTGTATTCATGAATATGAATATAATGCTGAATGCAAAATACACAGTCCCTCTTTCTACGGAGTTTATAATCCAAAGACAAAGGCAACAGAACCACATCTTGTGTTTATTAATGGTTCCATCAACAAGAAAATAGCAATCCTAGTAATAGTGTTAGCTAATATTTCTTAGGCAATTGATATGGGCTATGGTGCTGTTCTAAGCTAATAAATACATTTAATGCTCAGAGCAATTCTGATGTGGATATTCTTATTATCTCTCCTTTTTACACATGAGAAAACTGAGGAACAAGAACATTATAATGTGTCCAGTGTCTCAGGGTGGAGGAGCCATCCTGTGAATCTGGGCTGTCTTACATCAGACAGTGTTCCATCTTATCTCTCTTTCTGATTGTCAGCACTGGTGTTCCCACTGAACTTGATTCTTCTCCAAGTTCTGTTCTGATAGAAGGAGAGGAAGGGCAAGTGAAACCTGAAGAAAATTTTACACGGAGGGAACAAGAGGGGCCCAGTGAGGACTAGGAATGTTCAATCAATAAACAGAATAGGAGACGTAGGAAATAAAGTTGTAATTGGGAGACACTGAATTTAAATAAAACTCTAAAAACATTCTGTTGTATCTTTAAACAACTAAAGAAGAGCATACATAATCTAAACTTTTGCTTGATAATTATGGGATACCAAGATGAGCAATGTTTAGTTATCAATGATCATCTTATTTAAGGGCAAAAGACCCTTAATAACTTATATTGAACAAGTTGATATACTGAATTTATTGAAAATATTTTCTATCGCTTCATTTGATGTGAGGCTTCTTCTTACCAGTTTGTCCACCTTGCAGTAGAACTTCCTCTAGCATTTCTGAGCTTCTAAATTTTGGGAAGTTGGTAACTCAACCAGATTTCTAAAATTGTGTTTAGAATGAGATAATCGGCAGTGGATAAGAGCATGTTCTCTGGTGACTTGCATTCTAATTTGGTCATCACTGATAACTGCATGACTAAAGAGACACACAGATTATATATTACAGAACTCCAGATGGTATAATTGAAGTAGAACAAGATGTGAATGGCTACCACTGGAGGAAACAATGCATCAACTCTGAAACTATTTCAAAAACAATGATTTGATTTTTCCTGTGAGTGTGTTTCAGGATAGAAAGTTGATGTACTATTAAATGTGGGTTATTATCTTCCATTCCTGGGATGGTAGATTAGATTCTTTTTACGTGCCAATTTTGACACATAGTTAGAATCTTTGTGGAAAGTGAGGTTGAAAAGAGATATGAGGAAAGAATATGCAAAGAAAAATGGCAATATTAGTCATAGTTTCTGAATGAGGTAGTTGCTATGGTCTGAATGTTTATGTGCCCCTGGATTTCACATGTTGCAATCTTAACCCCAAGGTGATGGTATTGGGAGGTGGAACCTTTGGGAGGTGATTACGTCACCAGGGCGGAGTCCTCATGAATGGCAGCTGACCCTTTGTAAAATAAGCCCCAGAGAGCTGCTTCACCTTTTCCACCATGGGAGGACACAGTAAGAAGTCTTTGTCTATGACTTCATCAGACACCGAATCTGCTGACACCTTTATCTTGGACTTCCGGGTCTCTATAACTGTTGTTTATAAGCCATCCAGCTTATGGTATTTTGATACAACAGCCCAAACAGACTAAGACTATAGATGCACTGTATATATATATATAATTTATTTACTGAACCTATTCTGTATCACCCTTAAAAAAAGAAGATGCCTGGCCAAAAGATGTTTCTTTACAGAAAAGGCAAATACCACATGCTCTGCCCTGCTTCTGTGTCATGGATGTGAGGGTAGATAAAAGTAATCTTTTCTCAAGGTGTTTGAGGACTGGAAAATTCCAAAATGGCCTCTTTGTGCCCTAACTTTCTTAGCACTGGAGCCGAGTATGCTTACAGTTCCTTGGTTACTTTGAAAAGGGAGACCCAGGCTTCTCAGATCAACTTCCCCTTTGACTATCACGCTGCATTTCAATAGAAGAAAAAGTTGACTGGCGCCTCCGGTTTTACCTTCCTGTAGGTGACAGGCTAGGCCTTGGGGAAACTCTCCAGAAGGCACTATTTTTACTTAAAACAAGATCAAACCAGAAACCTTTTCATATGTGAGTCCTAAAACTGTAAACCGGAACCCTTTCATATGTGATTCCTGAAAGTGTAAACCAAAACCTTTTCACGTGTGAGTCCTCACACTATGAACCTAAGATTCTTCCACGTGTAACATCGAAAGTATAAGCCTATATAAAGGCTGAACCTCCCTTTGTTAGACGAGGTTGGATATTAGGCACCTACGCCACCTGGCTCCCAGCTGTAATAAATTCCTTCCTCCTGTATTCGGTGTCCGAGAGATCCTTTTCCACGGCCGCTCCTGCTACAACTTAGCTATGTGAGTCCCTGTGGAAGTAAAATTTAGCCTCATGTTGGTAAAGTGGCAGCTTCATCGATAACTGGGATCAATGAGTATTATAAATATTTTGTTTCTAGGTTTTTAAAACTAACGTATGTAGAAAGTTATTTCCTTGTTTCATCACCCCAAGGAGCTACAGAAAACATAATTAGAGCATTAAAATAACTAAAATTTTCATAAGAAAGTCCATATTACAAGTCCTTTAAAAAGCCAAATAGCAATACCTGAAGAAGTGAAAAGCAATGAAGGAATAGAGCTGAATCCTCTTCTTACGTGCTGGAGTATTAATAAAAAGAAATAAAGATCGGCGCGGTAATGTGACTTAAACTGTTTCCATCTTATATGACTTCTTTTTACTGACTAAAATAGCCCATATTCTTGAGAATCCAAAAGGCTTAAAATATGCTGACTTAACGCCTGTGCTGAGCGACCGTGGGTGTAATTGTGACATTTCTCCAGATCTTTGGCATTTTGTCCATTTATATATCATCACCATGGCTACTGTGATAACATTTAAAACAATTCCAGTGTAAATCTGACAGCACCTCATTAGATTTTCTTAGAATCGTGTAATTAGGTAAGAAAAGACCGCTGATTGAGCAGGTTAGAACAGCCTGAGACAGGATTACATTTCACGACTAGCAATCACAACATTCCTTCTTAAAAACCCACCCTAATTTAGTGGATGCTCCTGTCAGCTGAGAATCAGGAGACCATGGCTTTAAAACTTAAGGTTTTAGTGAAGAAAACATCAAGACACCATTTCCTGCCTTTGAGGTATGGGTAACTAGAAAGAGTTGTCACTACTTTCCTTTTTCCCAGCCAAGGGACTTGGAGATGCTTTGATGCTGGCTTCAGAAAAGCCTAGAATCCTATAAAGGTTAAGTCCCTGGATTGAAACACTGTCTCCTGATTCCTGGCTGACAGGAGCATCTGCTAAATTAGAGAAGGCTTTTGAGAAAGAAAGTTGTGATTGCTAATTGTGAAATGCAGTCCTGCCTCAGGCTCAGATAATCTTAAAATTGTAATTTACCACCTTTATTTTTCTTAACAAATTGAATATAATTAAGAAAGATAAAAATGCCATTAAATCAAGGCTCTCTCAGGACAGAAAGCCGTCTACCAACAGAAATGGCACAAACCTGATTCATTTTCTTAATAATCTTTAAATCTACAGCTTCTTCTTAGGCCCAGAGGTGAAGTTAAAGTTAAGTACAATTTTTAAACAAACACATTCTGTATTCTGAAGAGGTGAGCTGCAGGAAAGCTATTTAAGCTGCCACCATGGTTGCATTGTTTGCAAAAAGGCATCATAAATGCTCAGTTTGATGATCTTTGGGGTTTTAACTGGGGGAGAATGTTTACACTCTTGAAATCTTCTATAATGAGGAAGAATTTAGACTAATTGGCAAATCTAATAGAGGAGCTGATGAGTTCGTACAAATAAATCAGCTCTATTATCTGACACAGATTTCACAACTGTGGCCTTTCTTAAGAGAGCTCTATTCAATTTTATAACAGAGCAAAAAAAATGCAGATAAAATCAATTTGTTATTGTTCTCAAAAGTGTTGCTCTCCACTGTGGAATTGACTTATAAAATTTGTGCTTAGAATCAAATTATTCAATCTGAGAGGGAATCTATATAGACGCACCTACCATACCAAGAGAACAAGTAGAAGAGAGTCATCCAGAACCACACTGCATGCCTGCCTGGTATTCGTTATGACTTGGTGCTTTGTATGAAATCGATGTGAAAATAGAATGGATTTCTCACTGATGCCACTGTGATTCCCTCCGCTTTTTCTCAAAATGGTGCATTCCTGATAAGAATCAAATTTAGAGAACTAAAGGATGACCCTTTCAGCCCTTTACAACCCTGCCTGACTTGACATCAGTTGTAATCAAGGGGTGGAGGGTGTGCAATTTGATTTATAAAGACACATTTGGTTGTCACAATGGGGCATCAGGTAGGAGGAGGGAGTGCAGATGAGTCCAAAGCTGGTACCACTTCTGGTAGTCAGTACGTCAAGAGACAAAGTGTTGGCTCAAGGAAAGTGACTTTATTTTGGAAAGCCAGCAAACTGAGAAGATGGAGTACTAGGGTCCTAAAGAACCATCTTAAATGAATAGAATTTTGGGCTCCTTTTATATTAGGGGAAGGGGGAAGAGGGAGAGGTTTGAGATCCAGAGGTGAGTGATGGCCACAGATATCTGGGTGTCAGCAACGGTCAGAGTGGGTGGTGGGGCAAGTGAAGCCTCTGTCCTTGGTCAGGGCACAATGCTCCCATAATCTTTAACATAACACTGTTACTCGTATGTACATTCTCCTTATTTCCTGCAGGGTTAGTTGTGGGAAAGGGACTATTATCATTCTTTGCTTTAAAGTTAAACTATAAATTCCTCCCATAGTTAGCTCCACATACATGCAGAGATAAGCAAAAGCAGTTAACCTAAAAGATATCATTGTGTGTATTTCAGGGGGATGTGTTAGGAACAAAATGGAGCTAGTCATGTTAGGCCTCCTTTTCACTGCTGGAGGCCGGGGTGCTACTGGAATCTAATAGGTAGAGGCCAGGGAGGCTGCTATACATTCTGTAATGCACAGGATGTTCCAAAACACAGAGCCTAAAATACCAATAGTGTCAAGGTTAAAAACTACTTTAAATAGATGTACTGATTTTTCTTTTCTGAACCTAGTAAATAACCGTTTTTAAAAGTAATTCATTGCCTAGCCTTCCAAATTTGGTTCCTCATACTTTTCTCAGAAGAGAAGATTCTTATGGAACTACAGTTTATAAATAACTATAATTCGTTTGAAGTAGCTGACACCTTTTGCTCCAGAATCATAAAAGTTGATCCTCTGGGAGCATCTGAAATCACAGAGGAGGACCTCTTCACTGTAGTGTTTAGAACGTATGCCTAAAGGTAGCCCTTGTAATCTGGATCCCAGGAAGCACCCAGCAATCTTCCAGAGAAGAATGCTTTTTAGAAAAGGCCATTTGTGCCATATTCAACTTTCCTGCCATCCCAAATAAAGACATGAACAATGCCAATTCTAGGCCAAAAGCCAAATCAAGTGGAAAGTTCTGATAATGGCCCAAGATGGGCCCCTAAATAGACTTTAAAATGCCACCAGTGATCAGAGGAACATGGAAAAACAAATCAGAAAGGTCCTTGTTTTTAGATCAAATTAAAACATTGCTGAAAAAGCACATTGGAGCTGTCTGCACATCATTCCTTCTCCAAGACAGAGATGAATCTGATTTAAACAAAAACACTGGGGGAAATTGATGGCATACATTTCATGACAAACATTAAGTCAGAACAAATTTATTCTTTACATAGCAAGTTCTGTACTGGTGATTAAATATGTCTGCTACCACAGGTCACACCATTCAAATTAACACAAATAAGCGAGTATTAAATTATTTTAACAGCAAGGCAAAAGCTTTTCTGGAAACAAGCACTTGGATCATATATCTACCTATCCCACCTAACTGTGTGACAAAATAGTTTGAAGTCTACAGAAATTATTGCCCTACAGAGAGAGAGCTTATGAAGTAGGTATTTTAAATTCAAGACTGCAATTAACTTAGCTCAAGTTAATGTTTCAGGATTTATACCAACACAGGTTTTTGGAAAAAGCTGAGATCAGACTACAGACTGCATTTATTACTCTGCTATATGGGGCCAGTTATTCTGAAAAGACAAAGCATTCCTCTTCAGGTGGTAATCAAAAGGGGATGAACAGAATGAATCTCATTGAATTTAGAAAGATGATTAGATGACATACTGCAAAATTCTACAAAAGATCAAGTGGCTTTGGAACTAAAAACGTAGCAGACAGTTTCTGCCTACTTTAAAAAAGTAAATGGAAGGCCACAGCTTAGAGACTGGCAAAAGCTTCGAAACTCTGCTCTTCATGAGATGTTCTATTGCTTTCTCAATTTACTTATTCTACTTGCTTCTCTTGTCAAAGCTCCTACCATATGACCTTTCTCCTGGCAAATGGCTGCAATCTTATTGGAAAGCTTTTGTTTGATTAGAAGAATTAGGTCCCTGAAGATGCAGGCAGTTGTGTGTGCTTTCCAATTCACCATTCTTTTTAACACTCTAAGGGCCAAGGAAAAGTTTCTCCTCTACCCTGTAAAGGTTTGCTGAAAAGGAACTTACTTCAATCTGATTGAAGAAAAAGGCATACAAATTTAACATGCATATGGACACAGGAGCCATACATAAAGTGTGAGACTCAGAGAGGGACCAGATGGTGGGAGCTTAAATACTGTCTTCATAGGGAGAAATGTATGGATCTAGGAGGCAGACATTATTTTGTAAATGATTCTCTTTGAAAACGGGGTGGGACTTTAGAGAGAAGGTGAGGGGCAGAACTGCACAGGAACAGAGGTTGACTTATTATGCAGATAGAGTCCCATAGGTAGTATCTCCCAACTGCTCTTAGAAGAACTGATGAAAAATCTGTCTGGGATGGTGACAACTCCCAGTATCTTCTTCTCTTCTCCAGTGGTTAATCTTTCCTGGTTAGTTAGTGAGATTTCTAGGGAGGGGATCTTAAGAACATTCTTGTTTTTTTGTTTTTTTGGGTTTTTTTTGGAAAGAAGTTGTGTTAGTCAGATACGAATATTTCAGAAAGTCTCTCCAGATGTTTCAGGAAAGAGGATAAGAGAGACTGGGAGCTAAAGAAAGGTCATAGGGAGAGCTTGAGGCTGCTTCTTCAGCGCTGCATGTCAAAGTACTGTATCTGGGGATATCTTTTTCTGACCTCCAACAACATAATGTGAATAACACCTGTTTTCATTTCTTATTTATTTGACAGTTTCTACACCTACAAGGCAGGTTCCAGCCTTTACATAAATATGACAAAAGGAGAGTGTTTAAATGGGAGGGAAAGGTGGTTTTAAAAAGTTCTTTTAGGAAATCTGACCATCACTATATTCAAGGCTTAGTCTTTCTTTCTCCATAGTATGTCAGAAATATAGAGGAGGCCTAGAAGCCAAAGGAACATAAGATAGCTTATATTTGTGCTGTGCAGTAGTGGTTACTCATTTTCAATTGACTTCATTATTGTAAGGGAGAAATGTGAAATACTCAGAAATTGAACAAAAGCATTACTGGATATTCTTCTAATAGAAAACTAGGGATTGCCTGGGCTATCTGACTCTACGGGGCTTCAGTGCTTTTTGTAGTCTTTGAGCTGCTTTGCAACTCTGTATTCTGTAGAATATAATAACACAAATGATTCCTGTCCATAAAAATGCAAATTGTATCCAACGGAGATATGTTATTATTGCTCTATGAATATTGACTAAACTTACATGTACTAAGCTTGATTGATTGATTGATTGATTGAGACAGGATCTCACTCTGTTGCCCAGGCTGGAGGGCAGTGGCTTGATTTTGGCTCACTGCAACCTCCGCCTCCCAGGATCAAGCGATTCTCCTGCCTCAGCGTCCTAAGCAGCAGGGACTACAGGTGCCTGCCACCATGCCCACCTAATTTTCTGTATTTTTAGCAAAGACAGGGTTTCACTGTGTTAGCCAGGATGGTGTCACTCTCCTGACCTTGTAATCCGCCTGCCTCTGCCTCCCAAAGCACTGGGATTGGGATTACAGGCATGAACCACCCTACCTGGCCAAGCACATTTATTTCAGCAATCCTGATTGCATATCTATCTATCTATCTATTTATCTGTCTGCAAACATGTTGTCATTTGTAATCTCCTATAAGGTAATTATAGCATCTTACTGCTTTCCTGATTAGTTAAGTAAAATATTTGATATGTACTGATTTTATGCTTATTTACATGTACTCATTTTAAGTTTGTAGGAGATTCATTGTTATATTCTCTTTTAAAAATTATACTTTAACATAACCAACATTTTAAGATTGAAAGATAATACCTCAAATTTAACATTTTTTCTTGAAAAAAGTAGTTCTGGCAATTGCAGGTTGGCATGTTCCAAAGGGATCAGAGTTGTAGCTGAGCAGTGGGTACTTATTTGGAGGGAGTGTGCACTCATCTGTTTTCAATAGTCCCCAATGGCATTGAGTTGCAAATCCAACATTTTACGTATCATCAAGATGTCTCCCCTTTAAAAATTTTATTTACCATTAAAGTATTCAGAATTTAAGTTACACTTGTCAATTCATGACACAATGATCCCGCTGCCTCCCCTGGTTTTATTTAATGTTTGCATGCTTCTCCACTTCCAACTTCCTTTCCTTAACATAGGTATCCTCTCTAGTGTATTTTTAAAAAGTCCTTTTAATCCATATTTTACAGATTTATGTAGATATATGTCTCCTTGGAAACATTTATTTAGATGTATGGAATCTCGAAAATGTATAGTGTTTTCTGCACATTAAAGTTATATGAATAGTAGTGAGAAACAATAAGAAACAAATCTCTGGGTTTTTTTTTACACAATATTGTTTTTAAGATCAATGTAGTCATGCTTAAAATTCATTACTTATGACAGTTGAAGACCATTCTATTATTGTACAGAATATATTTCTTCATCCTTTCTCCTAGTAACAAAACTAAAATTGCCTCCAATTCTATGCTGCCACAGAGTGCAGCAATGGACATCCTAGCATATATCTCCTGTGGATCTAGGAGCTAGACATGAATTTCTATGTCTAACAGCATTCACAGGCTTGATCAGACTTAGCACTACCAGATGGATCTCCACTAAATGGAGACTATTCTCCCACCAGCTCTGCGTGACAGTTCCAGATCCCTCAGTAGTTCTCAATATTACACAACTTTTAAATTCTTGCCAAATTTATAGATCGTGCAATGGTATATTTTTCTGTTTTAATTTGCATTTTTTAATGATTTATTTCCTTCTTGAAGGTGCCATTGATGTTAAGAGAATAGCAGCCACAGAAGAAGCAAACTAACAAAGAAAGAAATATAAAATCCTCCTGTTCAACTCCACAAGGAAAGAAGTAAAGAATCATCAGTTCACCCTTATTAGGATAAAATCCTGAAATATGTGGGCTATTTATTTATCTCATTGAAAAACAAACAAAAAACCCTATCCATACTCTTAAAAAGTCCAGCAAATTTATCAAATATTTAAGTGAACTTTCTACTACTAGCAACTAATATTTAGACGTGGTTCTATTTTTCTTTTTTAAGAGACAGTTTCTTGCTCTGTCACCTAGGTTGGACAGTGGGGTAATCACAGATCACTGCAGCCTTGAACTCCTGGGCTCAAACAATCCTCCTGCTTCCTCTTCCCAAGCAGCTAGGACTACAGGCACTCACCATTTTTAATTAAAAAATTAAATTTTAAGGTTTGTGGGGTTTTTTGTTTTTGTTTTTTATGGATTTTTTCTTTCTTTTTTTAATTGTATTTGGCCTATGGGGTACATGTGCATGTCCTGTATCCTGCAGGATTGTTGCATAGGTACACACATGCCATGTGGTTTGCTGTCTCCATCTCCACCCCATTGCCTACATCAGGCATTTCTCCTGGTGTTATCCCTTTCCCTCCTCCCCGACCCTGCTGTCCCTTACTCCCCTTCCCTCCACCCCACCACCTAGCCCTGTGAGTGTTGTTCCATTCCCTGTGCCCAGGTGTTCTCATTGTTCATCACCCACCTATAAGTGAAAACATGAGGTGTTTGGTTTTCCGTTCTTGTGTCGGTTTGCTGAGAATGATGGTTTCTAGGTTCATCCATGTGTCTACAAGGGACATGAACTCATAGTTTTTTATGGCAGCATAGTAGTCCATGGTGTATATGTGCCACATTTTTTTTGTCCGGTCTATCATTAATGGGTATTCGGGTTGGTTCCAGGTCTTTGCTATCGTAAACAGCACCGCAATGAACACATATATGCATGTGTCTTTATGATAGAACTATTTATAATCCTTTGGGTATATACCCAGTAATGGGATTGCTGGGTCAAATGGAATTTCTATTCAAGGATTTTTTTTTTTTTTTTTGAGGCAAGGTCTCACAGGCCGGAGTGCAGTGGTGCAATCATAGCTCATTATAGCCTTGACTTTCTAGGCTCAAGTGATCCTCCCACCTCAGCCTCCCTAGTAACTGAGACTACAGGCATGAGGGACCACATTTAACTATTTTTTTTTTAAAGATGGGATTCTCACTGTGTGGCCTGGGCTACACTCAAATTTCTGGGCTCAAGTGATCCTCCTACCTTGGCCTCCCAAAATCCCAAAATGTTGGGATTACAGGCATGATCCCCCATACCTGGCCTCAAACCTTTCTTTATAAGAATATATGTCATTGAATGTAGGTCCCACTCGTTCAGATCCTTAACATAATCATATCTTCAAAGACAACTAACTCCAAAAAAAAAAAAGTCAAATTCAAAGATTCCAGGGATAAGGATAAGGACTTAGAATTTTGGGTGTCAGTATTCAACTCACTGCACAGTTTTTATTTTTGTAAGTTTATCTTTTCCTATTTTACAATCATTTCTTTTTTAAAAAATTATTATATTTTAAGTTCTGGAAGACATGTTTTGGTATTTTTTTATAGACAGGATCTGTGTTGCCCAGGCTGGAGGTTCATTTTTTTCACATGCTGTATATTCTTATACAGGCTACCATTTACTTATGCCCATTTTATGCAAGGCTAACTTCTTCCTTAGACCCAGTAGGAACAGTGCTGAGGGCCCATGATACTTTTATAGGGGCTCATAAAAACATTTTAATTTCTTATGAAATTTAAAAAACTTTAAAGTCAAGGCAAACTTTTTTAGGACTTTTATTTTTTTATAAAGGAAGGAGCCCATGAAGGCAAATATGGCTAGAGCCACATTTAATATAATATAATCATATTATATTATTGGTCAAAATATAGCTGTGATTTTAAAAGGCTATACAATACTATTAATTGGAGTGACTATAGAGGTACGTTGTTTTATATATTTACTCTTATGAGATCATGTTTATGATCAGAAAAGCAGTTTAGAGTTATATAATAATTTAATATAATAATTTAATATAAATTAAATAATTTAATATAATAATTTAATATAATAAGTTAATATAATCATTCTTAAGGAAAATAAGATTTGGTCTAGAACCGTAAGTCATAAACTTTTTCTAGGGATATTTTGCAATGAAACATGGAATCTGATTTTCTTGAAGAATTGTTGATTTTGGAAGCAGCCATACCAGAAGGCTAGGGAAGTGACTCTTTAATGGACAGAGGGTTCTTTCTTGTAAATGTTTAATTTTAATTTTGGGAAGTAGTAGTAGGTATGTATACTTACGGGGTACATGAGATGTTGTGATATAGGCATGTAATGTACAATAATCACATCATATAAAATGGGATGCCCATCTCCTCAAGCATTTAGGATGGATAGAGGATTTTTTTAACCCTATTATTCCAGCATTAGTTAATGTGTCTTACATGATTGCACAGTGTAAATACTGTCCTGAAAGTGCTGAAAAACCCCATGTTTGCACTTTGAAACTTTGAAGAGAATACACAGATGATCCTGTCTTTTGCTTTTTCTTCTTGGGCTATTACTACAAAAAAATAATAAAATATGGCAGCTTTTTGCAATCTAACGTGAAAAGAAGGCCCTTACGAAACCTAGACAGAATATGAAAGTTGCCAAGATGAAGCATTCAGTGGCCACTCTGAGTAATCCTGTATCCATTCTAATCGTTATCTTGGGATACAGATGAGGTTGAGAGAAAATGTTACCACTCTCTCTTTGCCTTTTGCTTCTTCATTTCTACTCTCCTCTTCCACTCATTCTACACAATGCTCAAACATCTTCCACCCCAAATAAAACCCAGCTTTGATCCTACATCCTCATCTAGTCTGGAATCTTTTCTATGCTTTCCCTTCTTAGATAAACCTCTTGGAAGAATGATCTGTTTCCATTGTTTTCCACCATCTGTCCTCTACTTCTTATTTAACTTCTATCTGTGTTTTCCCACTTTATTTTATTGACACAATGCAAAGTATGGTAAACAATTTAAGAATTCCTGGACTTGTAGACATTTAGATTATTTTGTATCTTTGGCCATATAAAAACATTGCTGGTATGAAGATGTTTGTAGATTCTCTCTGTCCATATGTGGGGCTAGTTTCTGAGATGAATTCCTAGAAATTAGAATTGATGAGTCATAAGAACAAAAATTGTAGTAGATACTGTCAAAGTGTTTCCCAAAAGGCCTGAAACTACATCCCTCTGAAGAATTTCTCTGTAGCAACCGGAATTAAACTATTGTTTGCTTCTGGAAATTTCATATCACACTGATTCTCAAATTCTCATGTATATGAACATAATTTGGGGAGATGGTGAAAATATTCATTCCTGGACCCTACCCTAGACCAGAATTTTTTTTTCTTTTGATGGAATCTCACTCTTGCTGCCCAGGCTGGAGTGCAATGGCATGATCTCGGTTCACTGCAATCTCTACCTCCTGGGTTCAAGAGATTCTTTAACCTCCCAAGCAGCTGGGATTACAGGTGTATTACAGCTGGGATTACAGGCCTCAGCCTCCCAAGTAGCTGGGATCACACGCATTCACCAACATGCATGGTCAGTTTTGTATTTTTAGTAGAGACAGAGTTTCATTATGTTGGCCAGGGTAGTGTCGAACTCCTGACCTCAAGTGATCCAGCCGCCTTGGCCTCCCAAAGAGCTGGGATTACAGATGTGAGCCACTGGCACCTAGCCTAGACCAGAACTTTTAACAAGCTTCCTGGGTGAATCTGATGCATCAGGCAATACTTTACAGAAGCTATCCTTGCCCTCTTGGTCTTTCTCCTGTCTCTCTGTTTGCTCTGTCTTTGTCTAGGGCTTATCTCTTCTCACTCCACATAATAGCCTGAGTGATATCATTCATTCACATGGCTTAACCTACCACTGACACACTGATGAGTTCAAAAGCAGTAACTCCAACTCAGACCTCTCTCAAGAACATCATACCCACACATCCAATTTGTGGATGGGCTGTACATATATGGACATTTCACAAATTCAAAATGGCCAAAGCTTGATGCATCACCTTTCCCTACAAATCTACTCCTTCTGTATTTCCAATTTAGTTGGTGGTGAGGTGACCACATTGATAACATCCTTACCTGTTACTTTTCATTCATTTCCCATCTATTATCAAGTCCTGCTGATTACACCACCTAAATATTTCTCCAATTTTTTGCTACCCTAATACCTATAATTACTGTCCTCATTCTTGTCATCATTGTGCCTCTCACCTAGACTCTTACAACAGCTTTATAACTGCTTGCAAGGTCTCCCTCCTCCCATTTGTCACCTACTAATTTACTCCCCTCAGAGCCAGAGCTCCAAACTATCACCATGGCAGCTACAACAAATTACTCCCTTCTCGAGAACCTCCCCATGGATCCAAGCCCACTATTAGTGAGGTAGCCAACAGCTTTCCTGACTCTTCTTCTTTCTGCAGTCAACCCCTCCCAGCTCTTCTCATCTTACTCTTCACTCCATCATAATTCTAAACTGCTTCTATTTCCCAGAAGCAAGATGCTACTTCATGACTCTGTGCTTATGATATTTCCTTTGTCTGGAAACCCAGATCCCTTTTAAATTTTATTTTGACAAATTAATTTATATTTATGGTTTAAGACTCAATTGAGGCATAATCCCTTCCAGGAAGCAGTCTGAATTCCAGTGTGGATAAAATGTACATTTTTTGTATTTCATGATCACACATTTATGTTCTCAGTTTTCCTTCCTTCAACAAATGCTAACACAGTGACTACTATGCATATGCATCCTAAGAAGCACTGGGAGCACAGTAGAGGCTATAATGGAATGGCCCACACTCTTACTGAAATTTCATAGGACTTCCTGTATTACCACAAAATGTGGATTTATATCTGCCTCCTTAAAGAGGTCGAAAGCTTCTTGAAGTTGGTAATGATGTTTATTAATCTTCTTTGTATACTCATTCTTTGGAATAGACTCTCAATATTATGGCCAAAGCAAACAGTATTCATCATAATGAGATGGTCATAACTATGGCAAATTTTCTAAAATTTTTATTGGTACTTGAGGTAAGTTTTGAGATCTTTTAGAAAATTATTTTAATTTTTTAATGTATTGGCATAAATTGTTTTTGTGGAGTCCTGTTAAGTCAGCAAATATGAGGAAGGGGCCCCAGGTTGGGGGAAACAATTGTTCTGAGAGACAGCTCATGACAAACAACCCACTACCTCTTTCCACATGTAGTCCCAGCACCAGGACCTCATTCCACAGGTAGCCCCTTTCAGCACAAGCCTATAAAACTTCCCTGCAGCCCCTGCCTCTCGGCAGACAGCCCCTTCTCTGCTGTCCTGTCTGTCGCACCCTTGGAATGTATCTTTGTATTTTCTCTAATAAATCTGCCTCTCTTTACCTTTCTTGGTAAATTCCTTTACTGCCTACAACTCTGGCCCTGGTCAGTCGTAAATGTGACATTTTTCAATAAAATTGCCTTATAGATCAATGTTTGGATCACTTCTGGGGAAGAAAGAAACATCCTAATCTGAATGCCTTCAAGACCCTGGCAGACCTACTATAACTATAAAAATCTATCTTTGAGAGGGATGTTTCACCTCCCTCTTTACCATGTAGCTCAACAGACACTTGGGTTTAAAATTTTTCTTGTAAAGAGAAAGCATATAATTACAATTTACTAGAGGATATCTGTAGTCTCTGTTTGCTTTACTAGTTTGTAAAATATGGTAGCTTATCAGAGATATCCACAAATGTCTTGGGTAAAAGAAAGAGGCAAGAATGAGCTATATTTAGGTGTCAGCAACTCTCTGGGACAATGGAACGACTTGGTACTTTCACACAGTTTCATTTTGATGCTTCAGAAGGGTTTGTAAAGTCAGCACATAGGGTTATCAGAAATACCAGATGCTTGCTAACTCTGAGAGTGTTCAGCGGGTATGAAAGAATGTTTTGCTGAATTAGACTTCTATAACATGAGATTTCAGGAATATACTTTGGGTTTAGAAAAGCAGTGTTTGGTCCTCTTTAGGTTTACTTTTTAAAAAACTGCATAGGTGTTTTCTAAAGTCTCAGTGTGATATAGCAGTTTAAAGTTGCCTATGTTCCATTTCAAGGAGATAGCAGAACATACATTACATCCATGAAACTGAACACTGCCTTGCAAGTTTTCAGCAGGGGAGCTTATAAGAGTTGTCCAGATAGTAAGAGTGATGTAGCAAATACCAGCACAAAGGAGAGAGCAAATGAGATGTGAATTACAGGGTGACGAGGCTTATATGAATCTCATTTGTTTAACCATCTGAATGGTCCACTCCAGGTATTAAATGAGCTAGTTACTGTTAAACGCAATTTTCTGAACAGCACAGGAAGGTGGTTTAATGAACTATGGCCACTTGAATGTGTTCAGATCCTCTCACCTCTTCAGCCAGCCATGGCTTGCTTAGCTTTTCTCCCCAAGTCTTTTAAAATAATGCTTTGGATGATTATGACCTTGTCATTTCATTTTCTAAGTAATGTAACATTGGGGATTATTGCCTGATTAGTAATTTAATTAGCAGGTATATTGGCAGAGATTCCTTTGAAAATTAAGAAGTTACTTTTTTAAGTCTTATTTTTAATTGACAAATAATAATTGTATATATTAACAAGGTAAAAGGTGATGTTTTAATTGAGATATGCGTAACTCGTAGATGATAAAATCTATTACCATGCCTGTCATCCCAAACATTCATCATCTTTCTTTGTAGTGAGAATAGGCAAAATATTGATTTTTTGGCTTGAATAGACGTTGCTCAAAAAAAGACGCATGAATTGTCAACAGATACATGAAAAAATACTCAATATCTCTAATCATAAGAGAAATGCAAATTAAAGCTACAATAAGATATTATCTCACAGCGGTTAGATTGGCTATTATCAAAAAGATGAAATAAGCATTGGCAAGGCTGTGGAGAAAAGGAAACCCTTATATTACTACAGCTATTTTGAGGAACAGTATGCAGAGTCTTCACAAAACAGACAAACAAAAAAATAGAATTCCCATACGATCCAGCAGTCCCACTCCTGGGTATAAACCCAAAGGAATTGAAATCAGTATGTTGAAGACATGTCTGCACTTCCATGTTCATTGAAGCATTATTCACAATAGCCAAGACATAAAGGGAGAATCCCTAAGAACTTACTATTAATAATCATTCCACCTTGCAGGAGCTGACAGTTTGAAGTGTGCAAATTTAAGCACTAAACTTCCTCATACCCATTTGGCTGATAGAAGCTCAGATATCCTTAACTTTATAAAATGTTACTTGTCTGACAACAACCTAGGGTTCTCACAATGCCTTTCATGATTTAATGACTTGATCTTATTAGCAATGTAAAGGTGTTAGCCCAGGAAGGATTTTCTCTTTCTTGTCAGTCTTACTGATAACTTCTGAAACCAGGTGAAACACTGATTCTTGAATACAGAGCAGAGACTATAATTTAGTTTGCCAAGAATAATGGATAGTTCTTCAGTTCATTTCTCATCCACTAGATCTGTTTCCCTGTTCACAGATGAGAATTTCAGTGGTCTGGTAGGATAAGTTAATTTTAAAGCTCACCCACAGGTCTGCTATCTTCCATCTACTTCTGGAAAATAATTGAATAGAAAATAACATTTAAAGCATATAATACTTCCGTGTATGCAAAGCTAAAAATTCCAGGAAGTTTTTCTGACTTATAGACAATATGAATTTTTAAAAATGTTTTGATTAAAAGTAATTTGATTTATGCTATAAATGTCAGTGTAGTAAATAGAATTTTGTTTCTCCACTTTGATAACAAACACATCTGTTTATGAATCTGTAAACCTAATAGAACTGATGTGAAGAATAAAAACTGGTGTTTTTTTAAAGATTAATACTTAAACATGGGTGAACCTACATGCTGTACTTTAAATATACTATCCTGAGACCTCAAGACATCCCCTGTAGGTATCTTATGTTTCTAATAACTGGGTAAAAAGGAAAGGCCAGAAAGATCAAGGAAGCGCTTTAAAGAGAATTTCAAATGTCAAAAGAGATGAAACGGGACTTGGATGATCCAGCACTCCAGGTTTGACACCCACTCAAAGAAGCTAATAAAATAGGAAATCCATTGGAAGCATTCACACTCATCTCATGCACCACTGGCTTGCTTCACAAGAAGTGCTTGTGCATATCTCTTCCCAACTCCGCATCAGTGGCATCCCTTTGGTCGCTTGAAACTGGCCATGGTGGGAGTATTTACACCTAGAAAATTAGCAAAAACTATAGATCTACTTTTTATTTTTTGTTTTTCCAGGGACACCACTCCATTACTCCTAATGGCAGTTAGGCTTCACAAAGTATAAAACCTGGATCAGACAGTACACCAAGTTTGTTTTTTTTTTCCTGTTTCTCAAGGCATCAGAAACTCTCATGACTCTTAGTACTTGGACTATCCTTATGCTGACCTTTCTGTGGTTTTATATGGCGTCCAAGTTCAAATAATGTATAGAGAAATAGGTAAAACCAAAGCCTACGGTATCAGCAGTGTATCTAGTATTGGCAAAGAGAAATGGACATATCTATACTAGAATACTGAGTCTTTTTTGGTAATGTGGCTTCCACCCTTTCCCGCAGATAGTCTAGTCAACACACAGCCGCTAGAGTGTCTATTTTTGTATGTAAGTCAGTTTATACCATAGTCTGCTCAATCTTCATTTTTTTTTTCTTCCTTTCTTTATTATACTTAAAGTCCTGGTGTACATGTGCAGATCATGCAGCTTTGTTATACAGGATACACATGCCATGGTAGTGGTATGAATTCCATCACATTTAAAGCAATCTCAAAGTTCCTGCCATGACCCAGAGGTCTACTAAATCTGATTCCCTCCTTTTCTTGGACCTCAATGTCCATCGCTGGTCCCTCTTGTTCCTGCTTCTTCTGGCCACACCCTCCTCCTGTTACTATCCTCAGACATGTTGGCATCCTACTGCCCAGGGATTTTGTAAATTTTACTCCTTCTATGTTGTATATGCACCAGGTGGATAAAGTGACGCTGACTACAGGGAACAACTTCACCAGGATAGGTATCAACCAGGCCTAGTACCATTACGAAACATACGCCCCCAACAGGAGGCACAAACAGTACCTGGAGAGTAAATGAGAAACAAAGAAATGAGATCAAAGAGAACCAGGGAAAAATGGAGAAATGTTAAGAAGTGATACAAGGACGGCTTTGATAGCTATGCTGCAAGGAGGCTTTCCGATAGCCACAAGCCAAATACAGCCAAATTGGCCACTGTTGATGAACCTCTTTCTTTTAAACAAGGCATGGTATTTTGGAGGGAGTGAAATAATTGTGGAATAAATCAGCATGTACAATGTTGGCAAGTACTGATGAATTTCAAAGTCAACAGGAGAATATACTATAAATTTTCCCTGATACATAAGGAATCATACTTTTTCAGGGGTTACTATAAATCACTATGTAAATGGAGACAAAAATTTCCCAAAAGATATAAGGTTGGAATGATTGTTACTGAGATATTTTACTAATATCTACAATGAGCAAAGAGTAGCCATTAGTTAAGTGTCAATTATAGTACTAAATGGTAGACATTTATATATGTATATAGATATAAATATACAATATTTCCTTATGCATAATAAATTACAAATTATATAGTATATACTATACAACAGTATATATTATATATATGATATATAAAAATCTCAATATATGTTACAACAACACTTTGGCATAGATAGAAGTGGCATATTATAAAGTAACTGAGGCAGAGTGGTGAAAACACACCCTAGTCGAGTAACTAATAACAAATAGGGTTATTTGGATTTGGGCGTGGGCAGTTTATTTACAACCTAAGCCCACTCTCTTAAACACTCTACATTCTGCTTTTGTTTTATTATTTCTTAAATGTCTGTGATTTCTTTAGCTTTTAAGGCCAGTGACTACAGAAGACTTCATTGAGTGAGAAACTTCAAGATGAGCTCTGTTTCCACTCCCTGATCTCTGTATTTGTCACTAGAATTTCCTTTCTTTGCATGCCTGTTGTCTGCTCATCCTTCATACCTCCCTCTTCTATTACCGCCTGGTCTCCTTGCCCTCTTCTACTACCATCTGGTCTCCCTGCTCTAGTCCTTTCCAATTGCAATCCATCACGCCAGAATAAAAGTGCTCACTCTGTCTGTTCCCTTTTCAAACTGTACAAATAGATCCTCATTCCTGCACTGGTGTGGTCCTTATATAAGGACCCATCTCAAATGGGTTGTAACTGGTCCCCCAAAAGATACGTATAGAAATTAAGAGTAAGTATTTTAGTAACCCTTTATAACCATTTGTTAGAGTAATTTGTATCTGTTAAATTTAATATGAAAGTGTGAGCTTGTATCTTTTTCCATTTCATTCTAGTGATTCATTTTATTGCATTTTGTAAAAGTATTAGTATGCAGCTGGGTGTGATGGCTCACGCCTATAATCCCAGCACTTTGGGAGACCAAGGCTAGTAGATCACAAGGTCAGGAATTCGAGACCAGCCTGACCAACATGGTGAAACCCTGTCTCTACTGGGAAATTAGTCAGGTGTGGTGGCAGGTGCTTATAATCCCAGCTACTCAGTAGGCTGAGGCAAGGGAATCGCTTGAACTTGGGAGGTGGAGGTTGCAGGGGGTAAAAATCTCTGGGCTAGAGATTTTTACATCTAAAAATTAAAAAAAAAAGTAGTATTAGTATGCAATGGATTAGGAAACAAAAATCAGTTTTCACAAGAGACAATTTGAGTCTCACTTCTCTATTGTCAGATGCCCAGTTTTTTTTTTGTTTGTTTTTTTTGGCCAGGAACTGAGGAGCTTCTAAGGACACAGGACTTTCACTTTTAAAACTGAGAGTCTGAAGCAAACCAGGACCAGTTGGTCATCATACTTTGCAGCCTCAGTCCAAATTCCAAATTCTTTTGCATGTCATTTCGTCTATCTATCTGACCTTCCTTTATCAGCCACGCTTACATTATCCTTTTCCTCTGTGCAAACTATTTTGTGTTTTAAAATTCAGAATTAAAAATCATAAGGCTCAGGGGTGGACAGCATAATTTATCCCAGATGCCAACCCTGATCCCCTGCAGTTCCCACCCAAAGCACTGCAGTGAGGCCTTGCAGGCAATGAGCATGGTGGGAGGGAGCACGGCTTTCAGACTAAGATGCAGGGTGCAGGTCCAGCTGTCCTGCTTTCCCATGCCTGATTCCATGAAGATACAATTTCCTCTATCATCCTGTTTATTCAGTGTGATGGTTAATTTCATGTGTCAACTTGACTGTATTATGGGGTGTTCAGATATTTGGTCAAACATTATTCTGGCTATGTTGATGAGGGTGTTTCTGGATGAGATTAACATTTGAATCAGTAGGCAAAGTGAAGCAGATTGCTGTTCCCAGTGTCACGGTCACCATCCAACCAGAGGAACCTTGAACAAGACAGAAAGGAGGAGCAAGGAAGAATTCACTTTCTGCCTGTTTTCCAGCTGGACCTCAGTCTTCTCCTACATTCGGATTGGAACTTACAACACTGGCTTTCCTGGTTCTCAGGCCTTTGGACCCATATCTGCTCTCCTGGGTCTCTGGCATGTAGATATCAGATTGTGGAAGTTCTTAGCCTCCATAATTGTTTAAGATAATTCCTAATTTATATATATAAATTACATAAAGTGTGGTGGCACTGGCCATATCACTCAAGTACAGTTAAACTATTACTGCTATTTCAATAGGCAGCCATGGTATTGGCCCCATGGGTACAAGGGCATGTGTGGGTAAGTGAGAAGAAAATGCATAGATGCAATGTATTTGTCTCCCTTGATTCAATTTGACAAAAAACTCCATGTTGATTATTATTTAAAAGTTTTGCAATTGCTCTTTTGATAGATCTGTGTTGATTCTGTGTCAGAAATCCACACTGTTGAAAACAGGTGGATAATGTCTGAAGATACCTCTCCTCTACTGTATGCATTGTAACACTGCATGCCCTGCATTGTGTTGAATATGTACTCTTGATTAATATCTTTTGATATAAATAAACAAAAAAGACAACCCATTCTCATTGTTGTTCTAAGACATTGTAGTGTGTTTTTTCACATACCAGATGTTACATTGAGTTTTATAATTTTGTTTTTAGCTTATCTAGTTGATTTTGGTTTTTTATTGCTAAATCTATTATACTCTAATTTACACTAGAATATTTACTAACACTATGTAGATATTGTTGGAAAGAAAAACTGATTTCAAGCAAACTGTGAAACTTTGCACTGTATGTAAAGTACACTTTCAAAACCAAACTTTCATTTACAATTTTACGCCATGACTTTTCCCTTGTTTTGTATCAGCATTTCTTGCAGGGCGTTAGGATGGGGCTGCAGTTGTCACCGGTCTAGTCAAGTGTGAATCTTACATGCGGCACCTTCTACTGTTGGATGTAAAATCCTGTAGAAAGCTGAAGGTCATTCTTTCCATCTGCTTATTTTTACTGCAAGAAAATACTAACTTTCCTTAAAAACAATGCTTGTGTTCTTTGGAAATTAAATGTTCATATGCTGATAACCACTACATTAGATCAGATGCACCTAAGTTTTAATAATTTTAAAGCTTTATGTTATCATTACAATATTCACTTAAAAAATAATCACTCTTCTATGGAATTCTGACCAATTTGCTTAGACTACATATTTTTGTTCAAATCAACACTGAACTGGTTCATTTCCATTGAGTTCTGTCACCTTTCAGTGGCAAGAGTAAGATTTTTGGTGACAGGTGGACCTGGGTTTAAATCGCATCTTGTGCCACTATGTGAATCAAGACATGCTACTTATCTTTCATGTTTTCGGTTTTAACATCTATACAATGGAAATATCTACTCTTTAGGAATTTTGTGCATCTCGAATGAAAGAATTATTTCCTCATTTAGTCAACAAATATTTATTCAGTTTCTATTCACCTAGGCACTCTTCTAGGTGCTGAGGGTATAGCAGTGAGGAAAAATTGTCCTGATTCAAGTATTCATGCTGCCTAGTACTTAGCACACAGTAGGTGACTAGGATTGACTTCCTTCCCTTTTAATCTCCAAACTATTTTATATTATATGCTTTTTGTATACTAAATTATATACAATTACTTATATTATTAGCTTTCCTTTTTAAGTGCTTACCCATGTACCTAACTAGGCTATTTGAGAGCTGGGATTATATCTTAGAATTCTTTCTATTTATAATATTAGCGGTTCTATGCACCTAGGAGATAATCTGGAAATTTCGCTGATGTATTCACCAGTGAATAACTGACATTTTGTCTGGGGCAGATGGAGAGGAGAGGAGGTTTGCAGAGCAATAACATCATTCTAGCTCTTAACTTCAGAGGCAGATTCATTAATGACTTAACCTTGTCTCCACATTCTCTTGGGTACTCCAAATTGTGTCTACTGAAAGAACACTGTTATTTTTGAGGTATGGCTAGTAGACACATATCCTCTGTGTTATTGCCATTTTCTGCATACCCTAGCATGCAAAATTAATGTTTGACTTCAGAAAAATTTAAAAGCCTTGAGTGACAGAACTTTTAAAGATAGCTATTTTTTAAGGATTTATTTTTAAGATATCTTGCCTCAACATGTTACATTACCACAGGATTGAATTTTTCTAAATATTTAATTATAAAATCAATTTCCCTTGGACAACTAGAGTAAAATTATCTTCTAATTTCCCTTCCACCCCTTTATATTTATACATGCATGCAATCATGTGTGTATATAAACACACAAACCCACCACACACACACACACACACACACAACACACACACACATACACACATACACTTTCCCTGGATCCAAAAGTTTAATGTTATTCTTACTTTTTATTATTTTAATACCAGAGAAACAGAAATTACATTAATCCAATATTGGGTGAGGTTTCATCCAGAATTTGTTGCATAGTGGATATAAGTTTTCAATATATTACGACTGGGTCTGATTTTTGGTAAATATATAAGAATATCCTCAACAGCACAGTTGTGCTTGTAAACAGAAAATAATTAATGCTCTCTAAATCTCTTAACAGTAATTTCAAGAGATCATAAACATTCTTTAAAAGAGAATATATGGGGTCTTCAAAAAAGATACTTGCATTTCTCCATCATGTGACAATCTATAATTACAGAAGTCTAACTCCTTGTAACTAAAATGTCACTAAACTTAGGGATTTTATAGATTTCTATAGGTTAAGATGATTTTTTCTGAATTATTTGTTTAGAGACAGAGATAAACATGGTTTAATTATAGGACCAAAGAGGAAAACTATGAAATACATACATAATTATATCTAAAATTTTTCTCTTTATACTACCAGATTTCTGAATTTTCCTTTGTGCAATAATCACAATAAATTATTCACACTTTATGTAGTTACTAACTGGGTCCTATAAATGACACACTAATTCTTGGAGTGTCTTCTATTGTTGATTGACACATCCAGCTGTCAACCAGATGTTGACACTTAGAACTGGATTTATCTAAAATCAACCTCCTTGCCATTGCTTTCCCACTCAAGTTTTTCTTCCAATCATTCTTACTGTAAAGACTAGAGAGTTATTTTTGAATCTTTACTTTCTTTCCCTATTACATCCCACTGTCCAATCCTATTGATTTTTCCTTTGTGGAATCTCTCTGTTTTTACCATCACTTGCCTCAGGACTGTATTACTGGACTTCCGTGTGACAGCACAATCTTTTCATTGGTCTCATTGTTCTATACCCTTCTGCCATTCCAATTCATTCTGTACACTGAGACAAAGATAGCTTCCTAAACAACACTGTGAATATATCTCCATCTTTCCAATTCTTCTTTGACCCCCCTCAGGTAATAGAGGCCCTTTACAATGTGCCAACATTATGCTAAGATCTTATTCTAATATCTCACTGTCCTGAATATATTGAGAATAATAAATTAACATTCAGTGAATGCTTCACATGCATTGGCTCCTTGTACAAAAAAATATTTTTACCGACATATTCATACCAAACAGTGCACGTAATTGTACAGCTTGATGAATTTTCACATACCAAAAACATCTGTATTACCAGCACCTAAATTGCACTAGCTCTTTAAATCATCACAATTATTCTATGTGATGTTGTAATCTGCCTAGGAGAGGTCAGGTTTAAATGTATGAGCTTGAATTTAAACCAAACTGTCTAAATCCTGGGCCTATGCTATTAAGCACATTTGCAAGGCATCCCCTACATTTGATCCAAGCAAATCCATAATATCCATTGTTTGTCAAACACTTTCAACATATTTTTTTTGCCCCAACTCTCATGCCATTTTTGTAGCCTAAAATGTTCTCATTTCTTCCTCCTCCTTCCATAACTCTCTGCTTCTTTCTCACTTTATCTTTTACTACTTTTTCAATAATCAGATCAAATCCTCCTACTCATTGCCTGGTATGTTTTTATAAAGTATAGGTTGCAAACAGAACCCAGGCTTTGCAATCAAATATGTCTGTGTTTAAATTTCCCTTGGACCACTTACTAACATTTATGTAAAGTCTCAGCATTGTCCTCATGTGAAAGGTAGATCTAAAAATAACCATACCATTGTTTTTTTTTCTAAATTGAAACAAATCAATGCCTGGCAGGTAATAACCCATTCATTAAAAGGCAACTCTTGCTCCTGAGTCACTCCCGTGCAGCTTTGGAGCCATGTGCATGTTGGACAGTCCCAGCCCACCTTGTTCACTAGCCTGGTAAGTCTTTTCCTTTCAAGATGCCTGCAGAGGTGCACCTTACAGAGGAGGAGATGGAGACTTTGGTCTTTCAGGCAGAAACTGCCCAACTCATGTCTCTCATCATCAATACCTGCTATTACAACAAAGAGATTTTCATTTGGGAGTTGATCTCTAATGCTTCTGATGCCTTGGACAAGATTTGCTTTGAGAACCTGACAGGACCTTCCAAGTTAGTCAGTGGTAAAGAGCTGAACACTGACATCATCCTCAACCCTCAGAAACACATCCTACTTTGATGGACACAGACATTGGCATAACAAGGCTGATTTCATAAATAATTTGGGAACTATTGCCAAGTCTGGTGTTAAAAGTGTTTATGGAGGCTTTCGGGCTGCTGCAGATATCTCCAGGCCTGGGCAATTTGGTGTTGGCTTTTATGCTGCCTACCTGGTGGCAGAAAAAGTGGTCATAATCATAAAGCACAATGGTGATGACACTATGACTGGGAGTCTAATGCTAGGAGTTTCTTAACTGTACGTGCTGACCATGATGTGCCCATTGTTAGGGGCCCCAGAGTGATCCTCCACTTTAAAGAAGACCAGATAGAGTATTTGGAAGAGAGGCAGGTCAAAGAAGCCTTCATTGTTTATAGGCTATCCCATCACCCTTTGTTTGGAGAAGGAATGAGTGAAGGAAGTCAGTGATGATAAGGCAGAGGAAAAGGAAGGTGAGAAAGGAGAGGATGATAAAGATGCTGAGAAAAAGCCCAAGACTGAAAACGTGGGTTCAGATGAGGAGGAGAACAGCAGTAAGCATAAGAAAAAGAAAACCAAGAAGATCAACAACAACAACAACAACAAAAATACATTGATCTGGAAGAACTAAACAAGACCAAGCCCATTTGGATCAGAAAGCCTGATGATATCACCCAGGAAGAGTATGGAGAATTCTATGAGAGCCTCACCAATGACCAGGAAGACCACTTGCCAGTCAAGCACTTCTCTGTAGAGGGTCAGTTGGAATTCAGGGCACTGCTATTTATCCCTCATCAAGCTCTCTTTGACCCCCTTGAGAACAAGAGAGAAAAGAAAAACAACTATGTCTGGCATGTGCTATGATGAGCTGACACCACAGTATCTCAGCTTTATCTATGGTGTGGTTGACTTTGAAGATCTGACTCTGAACATTTCTCAAGAGATGTTTCAGCAGAGCAGAATCCTGAAAGTCTACATAAAAACACTGTTGAGAAGTATCTTGAGCTCTTCTCGGAGCTGGCAGAAGACAAGGAATGTTTTAAGAAATTCTATGAGGAATTCTCTAACAATCTGGAGGTTGGGATGCCTGAGGACTCCATTAACTTGTGATGTCTATCTGCGCTGCTGTACTATCACACCTTCCAGTCTGGAGATGAGATGATATCTCTGTCAGAGCTTGTCTCTCGCATGGAGACTGGAAGTCCATCTATGACATCACTTGCAAGAGCAAAGAACAGGTGGCCAACTCTGCTTTTGTGGAGCAAGTGCAGAGATAGGGCTTTGAGGCAGAACATACAACCAAGCTCACTGATGAGTACTGCATGCAGCAGCTCAATGAGTTTGGTGGGAAGAGCTTGGTCTTAGTTATCTAGTAGGGTCTTAAGCTACCTGAGGATGGTGGAGAAGAAGAAAATGGAGGAGAGCAAGGCAAAGTTTGAGAACCTCTGCAAGCTCCTGAAAGAAATCTTGAATAAGAAGGTTGAGAAGGTGACACTCTCCAATAGGCTGTTTCTTCATTCAGCTGCTCTGTGACTGACACCCACAACTGAAGAGCCAATATTAAGTAGATTGTGAAAGCCCAGACACTTTTGGACAACTCAATCTTGGGCTACATTATGGCCAAAAAGCACCTGGAGATCAACCTTAACCAACCCATTGTGGAGACACTGCAGTAGAAGGCTGAGGTGGACAAGGACAACAAAGCTGTCCAAGACCTGGTGCTGCTCCTGTTTGAAACTGTGGGGGTCTCTTCAGGCTTCTCCTGAGGATTCCCAGACCTATCCCAATAGCATCTACCATGAACAAGCTAGGTTTAGGTATTGATGAAGATGAAGTGGCAGCAGAGGAAGCCAGTGCTGCTGTTCCTGACGCAATCCCCCCTCCCCACTTGAGGGCAGTGAGGATGTGTCTCACATGGAGGTGGTAGACTAGTTTATACTTGGAAACCTTGTGCCCACTGCGTAGTGTCCCCATGGCTCTGACCGTAGCCTTGAGTGGTCCCGTCTCACTTGGCTGTCTCTGCTGATGTCTTGTGTTTTTTCTCTCCTGTCCTTGTGACTAAGGCAGGAAACAAGGGCCTCTAACCCCATCCCCTCCCTAATGTGACAACAGGATTGGATGTTGCATATTATGGATTTTTTTTTATTTTGTTCTGAAATTAAAGTATGCAAAATAAAGAAGATGCAGTTTTATACAAAACAATTTTTAAGAATAACTCTTATTCTTAATAAGCCTTCAGCATCTCTCTCTCCCTCTAATAACAGTTAGTTTCCACCCAGTAGTTGGCTCTTGTTTGCACACAATGCGGTGGATTTTCTTTACTGTTGTATTACATTTTACTGATTCCTGTTATTCTAATTCAATGTCACTTGCGTATATTCCTTGCATTTCCAAATAGGTAGTAAGCTCCTTTTTGGCAAGGACTGCATGCTTATTTGCATTCTTCATTACAGATATGTTCAGTAGCCATCCTATATGCATTTTTTGATTCATAAACATCCCCATTCCAGGGAAAATCAGTGGGTGAGAAGGTCCTACGTGACAAACAAACATGATATCTAAAAGCAACCTGCGCCAAATTTCATATTTTCAATACAATTATTTTCCCAGTTGCCCTGATGTGTTTATGAAAGAACAGGTGACATGAATTGAGTTTCTTAGCTTAATCAAATTACCTGTTGTCATCGTAGTTCTGGAAAGAAAAAAATAAGTATAATATGATTCTGACTCACTAATTTCATTAAAGGAAAAAAGAATTTAACTTTCTGAGAAATAAAACTTCTGCTTTGAAAAATCCACAGTATGCAGTGCTATTGTCTTTAAATTAATGATATAACCCCTTGGCTATAAGAAGTAGTTATTGTACAGGTGTAAAAAGAAACAAGCAGCCATGTAGAGAAGAAATAACTGCATTTCTGGAATAGAAAGTAATCAGCCTGGAAATGTAAGAAATCGAGTAGGAAATAAATCAGAATCTTAACAAAGCATCAATATGCCAATTCTTGCCAATGGTTCTGCTCATTCAGGCAGGTAGTGAATGTTACAATTTGGTGGGGAAAACTTTGACATTTTTTATGGAGGATTATTTGAAAGCTGTTTGTGTCATAGTATCAGGGTTTTTAGAAGCCATCCCTCTGTTTATTGGTAATATTTTATGTGGCAGTGATAAAAAGAAAAGGTATCAAATTATAAGTATTTGAAATATTAACCACTGCTTCCAAGAAGGAATTATTCTTGCTCACTTAGCTCCTGAGCACTTGTGAATGGGCAGAGTCCAGGACATAGGGAAATGAAAATGAGAACAGAATTAGCAAGAAAAAATTGGCCTACCTAATAAATCTCTTTTCCAGAGATAAGAGAGTAGTGGCTGCAAAGGAGACTGTGAGGAAAGGTTTGGGGACCTTGGAATGAAAGAAGGGAGAGATTTTAGGGTAATAGCTCAGTGGGGTCTGAAAAAGGCAAGGTGAGAACATTAATTGCAAAAGATCTGTATATATTTCTCCTTTGCCATTTTAGTGAGTGGCAAATGTAATTACCTGTATAATGGTTAATGTAGGTTTCATCAGCTGAGAACTACATTCTGCTTTAAAAAACTTAGGAAACAAAAGAAAGCACTCCCCCTCCTGAGAGCCCCCATCTGCTTCTTTGGGGCTGCTCCTTAGGTATCTGGGGTAACTCAATGTATTAGTCCGTTTTCATGCCACTGATAAAGACATACCCAAGCCTTGGAAGAAAAAGATGTTTAATTGGACTTACAGTTTCACATAGCAGGGGAGGCCTCAGAATCATGGTGGGAGGTGAAAGGCCCTTCTTTTATGGTGGCGGCAAAAGAAAAATGAGAGAAATGCAAAAGCAGCAATCCCTAATAAAACCATCAGATCTCATGAGACTTATTCACTACCATAAGAACAGTTTGGGGAAAACCGCTCCCATGATTCAAATTATCTTTCACCAGGTCCCCCTCCCATTACATGGGAATTATGGGAGTATAATTCAAGATGAGATTTGAGTGCGGACACAGAGCCAAACCATATCACTTAGTATAACAGCAGCAGCCCCAACAGCTGCTAATAATTTTTATTGAACACTTACTGTGTGCTAATGGAAAATGAATGAGTGCTGAGCACTCACATGGATCATCTCATTTTATTCTCACAGAAACATTTTATGCTAAGTGCTCTTATTATCACCAAATGAAAAAAAAAAAGGACAATGGAGGATTATAGTGGCTAAGTAATGTTCCAATAGCACATATACCAGTTTAGTGGTAGGATATTGTTAGACTCCAAGTCTATCATCTAAACTACAAAGTTCTACACAATAAATAGCAAACTCTGAGATGCATTTGTTGGGCACTGCCAGGAAAGGAAAAAGGCAATAGGAATCTAAATGTAATGTTGCACTGTGATATTTTAGCATATTCTCACTAATAAAGAAGAAAAGCTATTCCATTCTCAGTTGTTTTAAGACCTGAGTATTAAACAATTGTTACTATAATAGGAAAATCAGCTTCATTCTATTCAGCTTAACTTCTCAACTAAGAATCATAGAATGGTAGAATAAGATAGTAGATGAAATAATGTGCCTGATCCTTCCTTGCAAATAATGAAACTGAGGCCCAGAGAGATCCTGTAACACTACTGACCAAGCCAGAACAAGAACCACAATCTTCAACTTTGTTTTCTGGTTGTTTTGAGGGGGGTTGTTCTTGTTGTTGTTTGAGATAGTCTCACTCTGTCGCCCAGGCTTGAGTGGAGTGGCACTATCTCGGCTCACTGCAACCTTCACCTCCTACGTTCAAGCGATTCTCAGGCCTCGGTCACTGGAGTTTCTGGGATTACAGGCATGGGCCACCATGCCCAGCCCACCGTTTTCAACTTTGAATCTTGGGTTTGTTTCACTTTAGCACATTGATATGATGAGTAGTGTTTTTCATTTAACTCTGCTGGATGACTGTTTAACTGAAGGTACCCCTTGTTAGCCTAGAAATCACAGAAGATTCCTAATAACAGATTCTGGAGATTTAAATAAGTGACTCAAATTGTCACCTGACCTGCAGAATGGAAGAAAATATCTGCAAACCACATCTTCAACCAAGGACTAGTTTTTAGAATATACTTAAAAACTCTCAAAACGCAATGTCAAAAGAATTCACAATTCCAGTCTGAACATGGGCAAAAGACACAGAGCGCCAAAGAGGATGTACAGATTCTGAGTAGCACATGAAAAGATACTCACCATCATTGGCCATTAGAGAAATTTATTAAAGCCACAATGAGATGTAATTGCCCAGCTATTGGAACGGTTAAAATAATAGTGAGAACAACAAAGACTTGTGAGGATTAGGAGGAACTGAATCACTGATAAATTGCTGATAGGCATATAAAATGGTCCAGGCACTGTGGAAAACAGTTTGGCAGTCTCTTAAAAAACTAAACATGCAAGTCCCGTATGACCCAGCAATTGCACCCTTGGGCATTTATCCTAGAGAAATGAGAAGTTATGTTTACTAAAACTCCTGTATGTGAATGTTCATGGCAGCTTTATTCATAATAGCTAAAAACTGGAAACAATCCAGATGTCCTTCAGTTGAGAATGGGTAAACAAATAGTTGGGCATATACAGTGGAATTCTAGGAATGAAGTATTGATACATATAGCAACCAGGCTGAATTTCCAGAGAATTATGCTGAGTGAAAAAAGCCAATCCCCGATGTTTATACATTGTATCATTTTATGTGTATATAACAGTCTTGATGTGAAAAAAAATAAACGGAAAACAAGTTAGTATTTGCCAGGAGTTAAAAAGAGGATGGGCATGGGAGGAAGTGCTGTGTCTATAAAAGTCCACATGAAAAATCCTATTTGAATCAACTCAATTGTAAGAGCGATATGGGATGCGCGAACACTGGACTAATGAGATTGACAGTTTATTAGCCACATATACTCACAGCCAGGGAGAGGAGGATACACTGCATGCAGAATCACACAGGAGCATGTGCACCCTGGAACAGAGTAAATACCCAGCAGCTGTTGGAGTTAGGCTTTGCACCACCAAGAGGATGGGGTGACAGATTCCCATGGGAGGATGTGACTGAGTTATTTGACTAAGTCTGCTGTCTTGTAGGAAGCTGAAACATGCCACTTAGGAATAAGCAAAAATTGTGCATGGTCTCCATGATGAAGAGGGCGGTTTGGTCTGGGGCTTTATCCTCAGGAGCAGAGTAGGGAGGAGAGCTTGTGGGTAGGCCACTTGAAGCCCTCCTAGTTTTCCCCAGGCACATGAAATAGTGGGCCTTGATTTTAGGCTTTTTACCACAAATCCTACAGTAAAGGAAATATTCTATATGTTGGCTGCATCAGTGGAAATCACCTTGTTGTGATATGATACTATAGATTTGCAAGACATCACCAGTGGAGGAAACTGGGCAGGACAGTCAGCAGTAGTATAGTGGCTTAGAAGAGAAAGAGACTTTGCCATCATTTGGGCTTATTTCAGAAATAGAAATCGGTTCTGAAACATTGGTAGAACTTAAATAGACAGCTTCCAGAACACTGCAAGACTGCAAATCTCAAAAGATTATTACAGAAATTAACAATTATTCTTTTTGTGCATTTTTACACCTTCTATTGTCCATTAGTTTTTTTGCATAAATTAGAATGTGCAAAAGAGGTAAAAGACTTGGTACTCATTCCTGAGGTAGGTCTAGTTTGGCAGTTTCTAAATATATGAAAGCATCAGAGAAACTATATGCTAATGTAATCCAGTGTGGTTCCTGCTAGTACAATACAAAAGTGCTCAGTGAGGGTGGAATTTAGGACTTGATGTACCTATTTAGCAGGGAAAAGCAATGCACAGTCATAATAATAGAATTGTGCAGAGAGAAAGAAAAAAGAATAGACTTTAAGGTATAAATAGATGCAACGAAAGGCACAAATATATATACTTTCAGGGACAACAATTATCCAAGTCCAAAAAGAAGTTTCTTTGGTAAGTATAGCTCAGTAGCTAAAATGTCAGATTATAGAATTGAACTGCCTAGGTTCAAATATTGATTTTTCCTCTTCACCAACTAACTTTGGAGAAGTTATATAGCTTTTCCAAGGCTCATTTCCTTATCTATAAGAAAGAATAAAAATAGTACTAATAGCACTTTGTTTTAAAAAAAAGTGTAGAGACAGGGTCTTGCTCTGTTGCTCAGGCTGGAGTACAGTGGCACAATCACAGTTCACTGCAGCCTTGAACTCCCGGGCTCAATTCATACTCCTGCCTCAGCCCCCCACGTAGCTGGGATTACAGGCATGTGCCACCATGCCTGGCTAATTTTCTTTAATGTTTTTGTAGACATGGGGTCTTTCTGTGTTGCTCAGTCTGGTCTTAAACTCCTTGCCTTAAGTAATTCTCCCACCTCAGCTTCCCAAAGTGTTGGGATTACAGGTGTGGCTACCTCACTGCCCTAATACTCCTTTTTATAGGATGGATGATTGTGATGTTCAAAAGTGAAAATGGGGACAAAGGTTTCATCACAGTGCCCAACATATAATATGTACTTGATAATCACTAACAACAATTTACAAGTGCATAGGTATGATTGTACCAGATAATTAGGAATTTACAAGTGCATAGGTATGACTGTACCAGATAATCAGGCATTTAAAATGTCAGAATCAGAAATCTCAACTTGATGGGCCCAGGCAATGACTGAGAGCCATGGAACATTTTTCAAAAGAGTTTACAGTCCATTGAATAAAATAAAGAGATTGAAACATTTATTAATACACTAGAACTCGTCCCAATTTTTGCTTTTCACAATCACTCAACAATATAGCCATTATTTTCTCTGCCTCACAGATAAGAAAACTGAGGCTCAAAGGCAGTGAGTTACTCAAGTTTGTACACAGGGAAAGGTAAGTGCCAGTCTTGTAGCTCCTTGCCCAGAGCTCTTTTATATCACTCATGGCTTTTGTTATAGATGGATATCTATCTATCATCTATAACCACAGATTGTTGTTGACTGATGGGTACTCCTGAAAAAAGCTTTCCATCAGCACAGGGAATGAAGGGTATACATTTGAAGAAGTAAACAAATAGAGTAAGTGAAAGGTCATTATTACATATAATGAAAGTAATCATTTAGGATCATTAATCTTATAGTAGAATAAATGATGGAAGGAAGAGAGGTTGAAGCTGGATGATTATGATATCACAATGAGCCAAGAATATAAGAAGAATATTTTCCTTGGTTTTGTTTGTGGTTGAAACAGAAAGAAAAACTGGAAACATTTGAAGGAAGAATCTATACAAAAATCAATGTATATTCCAAGGCAAATGTTTTCAATCTTAGAACAGTGACTTCCATCCTTTGATATTTTATATACTGATTAAACTACCTCTTTCAAAATGCTCCTTGCAAAATTAAAAACCACCTTCAATTTAATTATGAGGAGCCAAAGATCCTTATGTTACTTTTCAATTACAATGATTACTATGAAATGCTACTATTATCTCTGCATTTGGACAAAGGTCCTAGCCACATGCAATCTTTTGAGAGGTTCTTTGTCTAAATTTCTTTCTCCCAAACCACAAATATTCTAGGAGAATGGTAATTATATTGTAAACATTTGGCTTTGCCATTATTACTAACAGCATTACAATTTTCTAACAATAAACCTGAAATTTTCCATGAAATATAAACACAATCAACTGTGAAACCCTTTTTTAGTTCTCAAAGACTTAGAAAAAAGAATTCTTGGATTTTCCTCAAGAACACACAAAAATGGCATTTTAATAGCTCTTTTCCTAGTTTCAATGTTTTAATGAATCTTAACTATAATTCCCAACTCTGAATAATATTGAGCATTTTTCTCCTGTTTTAACATATAAGTGAATTTACAATTAGAAATTTATTTGACAATTAGAAACATGATTATAAATTCAAGGCTTGAATTTGATTTCTAAGAAAATGAGCTGCACACTAACGTTTAGAATAACATAGTGATAGTGAAGGAAAATAAAAACAATGTGATAAAGTGTAAAACAGACTAGAAAACACTTTAGTCCAAAGATCTAATTTAGTTACCAATAATCATAGAACTAATTTCTAATTTTGGCAAAACTTACTTTTAAATTTCACTGATGTATAGGCAAAAAATGTGTTCAGTACTTTAGAAATGAAATATTTAATGACTCTGATGAGATAGAATTCCTATACATATCATGAACCCAAATTAATTTGGGAATGTTTAGAATGTTTGACCCTCGCCCAGGCCTCCACCAGTTTCTCAAATGGCACAACTTCCTCTTCCTAATGAGCAGATATTCCATCCCATTCTTTTGTGAAGAAGCTAGGGCAATTCATAGGATACAGGAATGGATGGAGAGGTAGGGGAGAAGAGACCTAGAAAGGACTAGATGCTACAGAGATGGAAAAAGACATGAACATTTTGTGGACAGGGAAACTTTGTAGCACATGTGAGAGAAGTGGGTAGAAAAGATAACAAAGTGCTATTACCTCCACAGAATATGTTGCCAGATCTCCTTTTTGCAGGGTTGCCAAATGCAAAAACATTTACAGGATTCACAGTTAAATTTGAATTTCAAGTAAACAACAAGTAATTTTTTAGGAAAAACATGTCCCAAAGATCATTGGATCATTCCATATTTTCTTTTTATTCATTTTGTTTTCTGCTTCTTTTTTTTTTTTCTAAATCTAGTAGCCCTGTCTGACATTTTTGATTAAGGGATGGGTTCTTTTAAAATCTGACATGGTCTTCTCTGGGATAGGACGAGGCAGATGCAGCTTTTAAAGGGCCTCATTTTGAACAATAAGCATAAGGCCAATGTCTTCGGAAATTCCTGAAGTTGGGTAAAACCTGACTCTTGAGTATCTTGAACTTGCTGTGATAGATCATTGGTATTCGAAGGTATAAGTGTTTATTCATGAGCAAACTAACAAAATAATTTAACAAAAGTTCAAAGCTTCATAAAATGTAATAATATAATCTATTGCAATAAAACTTATTTTTGTTTCCCAGGGAGTTCATCCCATAATTAAAGCAACTATGGAAAAAAAAACAGATGTACACAGTAAGGTCACTTTTACTATACTTATTCACTCTCCATATTTAGCTGGAATTTTTTTTTAAAAAAACAAAGTTCATTTTCACAGCAGAACAGAGAAGGATTGCTCAATTGCAATTGTACTTACATATTTTAAAATTTAAATTTTGAGAAGAAATTCTATGCATGAAGCTGTGATTTAGCTCTTTTTGAGTTCACCAAAGAGAAATAGAACTGTCTATGAAATATGGGGCATGACTGCGTTCAAAAGGTGCTATAATCAATCATATCTTTTCTTAACGGTTTAGAAAAATTTAGAATATCCATACTAGAAGCTCTCAGTCTCAGCCATCTGTGTTTTACTATTCTAGTATATTAAACAGATATCTAATTAGAAATAAAAGTTGAAGGGTCTTTTGTTTCTTTTTCTTTTTAGCTTTGCTAATGGATTTCTCTACTACCCTTAGATGTTGGAACTTATTCCTGTATTCTGTCTACAAACCTTTGACAGCCCTTCACTGAACTTGAGATAAAGCTCCAAGGGCCTCTCCAGTCTGACAAGTCTCATTGTCATGTGAGCCCTGTTACCCTCTGAGATCATCCCCTGCTCCCACTTAGTTCAGGAAAGATCACATGGTGATCTTTCTGGATAGAAAACACGCTCTTCCCAACTTTTGCACTCCTATCAAACTAACTCCCATTTATTCTCCTGGTCTCAGCTTAGACATTGCTTCTTCTGAGAAGCCATCCTTAACCAAGCCAGACTGGGTGACCCTGTAATTAGCTCCAATACATCCTGACCTTACATGAGACACAACAATTATTATAATCAATTGTAAATGTTACTTTGTTCATATGTCCCACTAGGGAGAAAATTCCTTTAGGGCTGAATCTTATTTACAACTTTGTCTCTAGTAACTTAACACAGTCTTCACACAGAATGAGTCCTCAATAACTATTGTTGAATGAATGAGCAAATAAATGATGTTTGTGCTGCTAGGAATGTAATTGCTCTGGCAGATTTTCCAATGGCAAAGTGGTTGCATCAGCAATGCAAACACAGCCATTCCAACTAAAAACGACTGAATATTGCTACTATTAGCAAAACTCAGTAGAATTTGGGCATTGATGCTTTGTCTGCTTTTGGTACAATCTGTTCCTTTGAAAAATACCCGTAGAAATGCGGTTCACTATAGATGCAGCCACTGTGCTCCTATCCTGTGCCACAAATCACAGCTGTGAAGCTATATTGGTTTCTATCATCACTGAATAGAATAGCATCACCCTCTATTAAATCCCCCACCTTAGGAAGTCATGCGGATGGCTCAGACATCTATGCAAACTATCTGGTTCAGTTCTTTTTAAATTGCAAGTCACATTGCAACTGAGGCCATGGCTACATAGTCAATATATGACCACTTGAAGCTTAGATTGTTATCAGGCTGATAACTGTTCAATTAGTCAATTGCCCAGAAGATAATCCCATTGGATGTGCTAATAATTGACATAGTTATATTTTAATTTTTTTTTTTTTAGTATTTTGAAGGCTGATTCAAATAGCCCACTTAAAATCTGTTCATTGGCTGAGCTATCAACTCACCAATTTCAGCCATGAGCCACTGTAGAGACTCAGATGATGGTGGGTGAGTTAAGATGAAGACTATTGATGTATGTTTCTACATTTGATTATATGTCCTTTAAATGGAGGAAGACTAGAATAGAAAATAGGAAGGTCCTGATATTTGTTTGAATCTGATTTTGTGGAAAACAAAATAGAAAATAAAAATAATAAATTCATACTCATTGAAAAAGAAAGAAAGGGCATTTTCCTCTCCCTCCAATTATTAGTAACTTAATATGGCAGAATAAGCTCCAGTATTACATATATTGATTCAAAATACCCTAAAAGTAAGCTGTTATCCTATATTGTTCTAGTTTAGTGATTGGCGTTATAACATATAACCTTCATTCATGGAGAGCTTAGATAATATGGAGCAGTTTCAATAATTTTCATAATTCACTATCATTGTTGGGATAAGATGCAATAGCAGTGATGACCTTATCTTATTGCTTCTTGAGTGGTCTGGGATATATGATCCAACTAAGTTTAAATACCAGCTAACTACCTTTAAAGTGCCTAGAGAATTGAAGTAGGTATATTTCTGAATATTTGTACCAAAGAGGATCAGCCTATCAGATTTGATATAAGCTCTCCAATTTATCTATTTTGTTTTGAGCACTAGCCATTTGAAAGCTCTGTGGTGTTATTTTAAAGCCTGTTATGAGAAATTTATTAGACACTGATGGAATATGTTCAGCCAGATGTAATGGAAAACAAAAAACAAAACAAAAAATCCCAAAAAACCTAGGCTTCACCCGGGCTGTTTTCTTGAGCTTTACAAAAGAAATCCCCAATAAATAATGTTGCCTTGGTATTGAGTATCTTAGTCTGGGAAACCTTGGAAATCATCCATCCATTCATAGTCAAGCACAGCATAAACAAGCTTCAGTTAAAGACAGACTGCATATATGAAAATGTTTCCATAAGATTATGATACCATAATTTTAGTGTACTGTTTCTATGTTTAGATATAAGATACACACGGCCATTGTGTCACAATTGCCTACAGTATCCAGGACAGTAACCTGCAGTGCAGGTTTGTTGCCTAGGAGCAATAGGTTGTACTATACAGCCTAGGTGTGTAGCATCCCACACTACCTAGGTTTGTGTCACTCTATGATGTTCACACAATGGAGTTGCCTGTCAGTGCATTTCTCAGAATATTGCCCTGTTGTTAAGTGACACATGACTGTCACTTCAGTTGATTTATATTTTCTGATTACAGAAGGATGTCTGTTGAGAGATGTCAAATGATAATTATAAATAAGCTCAATTAATTCATAAATGTGGCCTCTGAGTCTTCAAAATTTCAGCAATTTTGCTTCCATAAAACCTGCACTGAGTCACAGTGTCATTTTTTTAAAAAGCATTTTAACTATCTTAGAGTCTGACAGGTGTATAACAGAAAGCATTTAAAAGGGAAATGTTTTACCCATGTAAGTTAAAATGCTAAAAACACTGTCAAAACACTACAAAATACTTCCCTTCAAATCATTAGCTTTTTAAAAAACACACCTAGAATGCATAACTCTCCAAATCGTAAACTAATCCTAATTTCAGAATTGTTCTTAATTGACAGGGACATGGCATTCTTTTGGAAAGAAAAAAATCCAAAGGCAAATAACCAAAAACTAACTAGGGATGATCCCTCTAGCACCTGCTTTTATTGCTAGTGCTACACTGATCTAAGGTCTTCGGGATGGGAATTTCTCCTAGATATGCATGCTAGAGAACAACCCTGTATTCTCAAGGACTCCAGTTTGGAAATCTTACTTCTTAACTCCTCTAACTTCCATGATCTTGGATTGAAACAAAGCAATCAAATACCTATAAATGTCTCCAAATGGCTAAGGAACCGCCTTACTTGACTTTGAGCATCATTTGTGTTCAGAGGCCTCCACTATTACCATTTATAGACTTCAGGATTAGAGGCCCACAGTCATCCCTTTCTTTCAGCTCTAAAATATGGAAATAATCTAAATGTATCCCCGACTACTTTATTTTAAAATGTAGCCCTTTCAACCCAATCCAAACCAGATTTCTCTTGCTAGATTTAAATTTCTCCATAGCAGGAATCACCATCAGACCTATGGAATATTTTGTTCATTTATCTATTTCTACAAACTAGGGTGTAAACTCAAATAATGAAGGGGTTTTGTCCATTTTGTTCACTGCTGTGTCCCCAGGAACTCACTAAGTATGCAGGTCTAACAAATATCTGTTGAATAGAAATGAGTCACTATACACACATACAGTAATAACTACTAATCAAGGAAGTCAAGTGGAAACCAAACCTAGACTTGGGGAAGGAGAGATTTAATTCAAATAGGCTGCTGAAATATGCGGAAGTGAGAGATCACTCCAATCCAAAGATCTGTGGATGTCTCAAAGATCAAACCAAAAAAGGTTTCTGTTTTATGGGAAAGAGCAAGCAAGATCAGGAAGAACTGGGTGTGGGAAAGGTAGTAAGCAGGGTATATCATCTTTGCATGGTTGGTTAGAGAATGTTTTTCCCTGAGGTCAACCCATTCTTCATAGGGACTGTTAAGGAGGTGCTGTTCTGTGTTCTAATGCTGGCTCACACCTGGAATCCCAGCACTTTGGGAGGGTGAGCAGGTAAATTACGAGGTCAGGAGTTTGAGACCAGCCTGGACAACACGGTGAAACCCTGTCTCTACTAAAAATATAAAGAAACTAGCGGAGCATACTGGCGGGTGCCTGTAATCTCAGCTACTTGGGAGGCTGAGGCACGAGAATCCCGTGAATCAAGGAGGCAGAGGTTGCAGTGAGTCTAGATCCTGCAACTGCACTCCAGCCTGGGTGACAGAGAAAGACTCCATCTCAAAAAAAAAAAAAAAAAAAAAAAAAGGATGAGTCAATGTCCGAGGACCTGTGGGAGTGACAAGCCTGTTACAGTTTGGTCAACTGAAGTTAATGAGCATTTTGTCCAGATTATCCAATGGAGGTGAACATTTCAGCTAATAATTGATGAGATAATTAATGAGAATTTGCAGACTCTGTGTTTGACTTCGATGTAAGTAAACAAGGTGAGGGAGCACCTGCCAATCTTATAAAAGTAATATGAAAAGTCCTATGTGATTTTTTGCAGTAAGTCATTTCCCCTAACATAAAAAGGTGGAGGGATTTCTTGACCACTGCTATTTTCCAGGAAAATAGGACTTGGATAAAGATAAACATTTTCAAGTGGTTTAGTTCTATACCAACACCAAGTGAAAAAAAAAAGCTCCAAGTGAAAAATATAATCGAATAAGAAATGACACATACAGAAATTGTGTTTTACATCCCTTATATCAAGTACATTGTTTTATATATATATTTTTCTCATTTCAGCTCTGTCACTTAGTAGAAGTTGTTTCATTAGAGACAAACAGCGTGGAAATACGTGCAATTTTGCCTGCCATTCCTTTCTGTAAGCACCTGCCCCAAATGAATGGGAGACAGGAATATATTCTTTCCAGGTTTCATGGTACTAATTGCAATTATCCTACTTTTTATATACAAGGAACCTCATGCACAAACCAACCACTTTTATGTGGTGTCTTCATCTCAGTAAATGACAAATGGACAGGTTTGGTTGTTCTGGCCCTAAATCTGAAGCCATCCTTACTCCACCTATCTTTTGTCTGTACTACATATTGAATCTACTCACAAATCCCATTGCTTTTACCTTTAAAAGACATGCAGAATCTGACCACTTCTCACCAGTCATACCTCCCACCCTGGTCCAAAGACATCAGCTGTGTTTTTCTAAGTACTTCCTTCATGCCTGCATGATCCTTCTGCAGAGCTTCTATCTCCCTGCTCCTCCTGCCTAGAATGTTCTCTCCCCATCACAGCTCTCTCCCTGTATCTTTGGTTCTTGCCTCTGATGTCATCCATCAGAGAAATCTTCCCTGATCATCCCATGTACCTATGTAAAATAACAACCTCCTCATCCCTTAGCATTCCCTTCCTCTGATTCATTTTTCTCTATAGCACTACCTACTCGGATTTATTCATTCCTTCTCTCTCACCCTATTATCGATTTATTTTTCACTGCTGTATCCTTAGCACCTAAAACAGCAACTGATACAGTCTAGGATTTCAACATATATTTGTGGAATAATAAATGATTTACATTTAATGAAATTTAAAGTTCTCTGTACAACTATTTTGATTTGGGAGATTAGAAGAAAAATAAGAGAGCAAATTCTCTGCACTGCTAAAGAATTTTTCATAGATTTTCATGATTAGAAAAAAAGGAAAATGCCCACCACATTGAAATAAAACATCATTTTGTTGTTGTTTCAACTCAATTATGAATCTAAGATAAGTGCTCTAATACTAAGAGTACTTCTTTTCTTTTCTGTTTTTTTTTAAGACAGGGTCTTTCTCTGTCACCAAGGCTGGAGTGCAGTGGCATGATCTTGGCTCACTGCAACCTCTGCCTCCCAGGATCAAGCCATCCTCCCACCTCAGCCTCCCAAGTAGCTGGGACTACAGATCCACATCACCACACCTAGTTAATATTTTGTATTTTTTGTAGGGACACGGTTTCACCATGTTGTCCAAGTTAGTCTTGTACTCCTGAGCTCAAGCGAACCACCTGCCTCCCAAAGTGGACCTGGCCTAAGCTTACTTTTTAAACACCATTCAGATGGGTATCGTTTCGGATCTTACTCATTGTTATAAACTCAGTGTCTGCTACAGGAAAAAAAGGTTGACATAACTTGAACAGAAAAAGCTTAGATTTTCTAAATTTGTATTTTCCATCAGTTGGGCCACTTAGTTCTATATATTCCCCAAATTGGTTCAGGAAGATAAGGCACTGAGAGATATGCTCCAGCTCCTATGGAAAAATTCTGATAAGAGTTGGACAAATATTAGAAGTAAGCCATGCTTTCACGGAGAGGCATATGAAGATGGATGCCTACAAAAGTTCTAAGATCTGAACCAACCCAGAAAGAACTTTAGAGAAATGGCATAAATCCTGTTCTGTTTTCATGATATTCTAAGATCTGACTCTACATCTCACTTCCATCGAGTAGGAGCCATGGCCAGACCCAACTGTTCAGTAAGCCATTGATAGGATTTCATTCCTAGCTGCATTCATTGCTGGGAGAAGGAAGCTAGGACCATGAGAAAATCTTGCCCAGGGATAAGTGGAAGAATAAGTCTAAGAACCTAGATGTGAGTTTCTTTTACTGATAAAAATCCAATAAATAAACATTTCTCTTTATGAGTAGCCTAGGGAGGATAGAAATAAAAACTCTGTGAATTTTTCAGAATGGTTCACATCTATTCTATAAGTCATCTGAAAAAATTTTTTAATCTTGATAATAATAAAATAGATATTAACATTTGAGAATTTGTTGTGCTTATTAAAATATAATTATCAACCTAGTGCCAAACATTTACAAAAAGTAGGCAGTCACAAGATTCATAGAAGTGTAAATTAATACAAAGTTTATAGAGGGCAAATAAGTAATAGGCATTCTAACCATCTCCATGAATCCATGCCCTTTTAATCCATCCATTTAACTTCTAGGATTTTTATTTTGCCCTTCTGTCCAAAATTTATAGATGTGCAAAAATAATTTACATACAAGATATTTTTCAAGGTTGCTTAAAACAGCAAAAATTTGGAAGCAATCTAAATGTCCAACAAAGATGAATTATTTTAAAAATTACAGGATATCCATGAACTAAAGTATATTACTGAAGTATATTATTCTTTTAAAAAACACTGTGTAGGGCAAACTCAAAGCTGGTCAAACAAAGAATAAATTATCCAGGACTGGTTTGGGAGCTGCTGTTTTAAAATCTCTTAAACTCAACATAAACATAGAGCTGCCAGTTTAAAATCTCTTAAATTCAACATAAACAGAGTTCTTCCTGCTTGTGTTTGTTTTGTTCTTGCAGCCTGGAACATTCTTCTTTGCCTCACTTATCATCCTCTACCACCAAAGCTGTCCTCTTTCCTCAAATGTAGTCTTTCTTTGATTTTAAATATTTTAATATCTTTAATTCATTTCCAACTTCAAGGTATTTTTGTAATTCTGATGTATAAATTGAGGATTCTCACTGGCGCAAGGCCAGTGTTCCCACAGGGAATGAATGAGTTGGAGCCAAGTGATGGTCAGAATGTTCAACAACCATTAGGACAGTAACACCAAGCAGGCAGAAGAGCCTCCAGCCACAGCGCTGGAGCATGGCTCTGGTTTTTACCTTCTAGCTGTTGCATCACTGGGTCATCCTAGGAGTTCCTGAGGGACAATACAGGGCAAGTGGGGACTCTTGGGGAATAGACCACTCAGGAACTCCGGGTAAAAACAATTTACCTACAGTTGTCTATCCTGTGTTAAGAATGTTTTCAAATGAAAAGACAAGTCTAATCAGAGGCTTGCTCAAGACCCCAGACGTGACTCTGAGTCCAGTGATCTTTCCGCTCTTTCATTCAATCCAGAAGAAAGAAGGCTAGAATATCACTTTGAATGCTAATAGAATATTAACGCACAAATTGGAGACAGGAAGCAAGTTGTAATCGTGTGTCCAATAAACGAGGGGCTGGGAGAACAAATTGAGATCATGGGATTGACAAAAGAGGAATGCATGTCTCCATTTCCACTCATCAAGAGCTTCTAGAGATGAAAGAAGGCAACTACTACATGGCTTTTTTAATGGATGCAATTTGTACTTAGAAGCAAACATCCGTTTACAGATTAGCACTCAAGGAAATTCTGCTTTCTTTTTCTGGTCTACTAACCTTAACAAGGTTTCATTTATTTTGTGCTCTCTTGCTTTCATGTTTAAATACCATTTTCTTTCCCCACAGTAAAGTATAACAATGATAGAAACTAAATTTCAAAAATGTTTCTAAGCATACCATTGAAATGGTTACATTTCTCTTCTAAAACAACACATTAGACTCCCCTTTTATTAACTCTAATATTCAGTTACTAAGCAAAGTTTCCAAACTCCATTCCAAAGGCAGCCATCTGTGAAAGGAAGTCATGTTCAGAAACTTTTCCAGAACCAGTCTTCAAACTAGATACATTCAGTCTATAATTTAGTGTTCTTCTGGCCCTCTGACTACACCGTTGGGTTGAGAAATGCAAGCAAGACCTTTTGTGGTTGCCTGGATAGAGTTGGGAAACTTTTGCTAAAACTAGGAAGAGAAGAGAAGGTGGAAAGAGAAGCTTTCCCCCGTGGAATTTCAGAGATTTCTATCCTTAGAATGCAGAAAAATGCCTGATAGTCTCCCGAGGACCTTATATCATCAATCTTCTACTTTTGAGCCAAGGAAGCAAGGCAGAATCTGAAAATGACTTGATTTCCTGGATGCAACCATGCCTGAAGCTACTGTACTCCCACTAACCTTTTTTTTGTTTGTTTGTTTTTGGACTAGAGTCAGAGTTTTTGGCACTTTATGAATACATTTGACATTAAATCTCATGAATATGTGTGATGGTGTTGTTACCAACTACAGATTATGAATAGTGACACACGGACCATTTCCTTCAGCATACAACTTCAAACTATGAAAATAATAAATGAAAATTTCCCAAAAAGGAGACGAGGGGAGTGATTAAATTAGCCACATAGGAAGGTCATCTGTCCATAAACACTCTCAAAATAATTGATCCTATTTGAAGACTGTATTAGTTCATTTTCATGCTGCTGATAAAGACATACCGAAGATTGGGCAATTTACAAAAGAAAGAGATGCATTAGACTTAAAGTTCCACATGGTCGGGGAGATCTTACAATCATGGTGGAATGTGAAAGGCAAAGAGGAGCGAGTCACATCTTACATGGATGTAAGCACAGCACAGGAAAGACCTGCCCTCATGATTTACCTCTCATCAGGTTCCTCCCATGATACATGGGAATTCTGGGAGCTACAGTTCAAAATGAGATTTGGGTGGGGACACAGCCAAACCATATCAAAGACCTTCAACTTGTGACTGCAAAACAGGGATACCTCACTCACTCTTTGTTTTTTTAACCTAACACTTACAATAGTTACCTTTCTCTATTAGCTATTTTTCTTTTCTTTTCTCTCTCTCTTTTTTTTTTTTGGAGACAGGGTCTCATTCTGTCACCAAGGCTGGAGTGCCATGGCACCATCTCAGCTCAATGCAACCTCTGCCTCTCAGGCTCAAGAAATCCTCCCACTTCAGCCTTCCAAAAAGCTGGGACTATAGGTGCTCACCTGGCTAACTAAAGAAATCTTTTTTTTTAGATACAGGGTTTTGCCATGTTGCTCAGGCTGGTCTCCAACTCCTGGGCTCAAGTGATTTTCCCACCTCAGCCTTCAAATGTTCTGTGATTACAGGCATGAGCCCCGTTCCTGGCCTATTTTCATTTTCTATACTCATATTTAATATGAATAACTCACATATGCAGTTGATGTATAGAGGTCACTGAATTGTTTATTATCATATGAAAGAGAAAGCTTCACAGACTTTTTTCTTTTTACTTTTTGCCTGTGTCATAAGGGAGAGGAATTATTCTTTGAGTGGTAACTAAGTATCTCACATTTTACACACATTATGCCACTTTATACTCAAAAGAGGACTGAAAAGGTGGATTTCTCCACTTTTTTCAGCTTGTACATACATAGATTTTGCCAAGTTTAAGTAACTTGCCCAAGGTCAAAGCTCATAAATATAAAAATGGGAAGTGGAGCCCAGATTTGCTGTTTTGACAATTCATATTCCTGTAATAATAAAAATAACAATTAGACATAGCAATAAAAACACTTAAATTTACTACGTTTTAAGTACTTTATATAACCTAACAATGCTGTGTGGTAGATACTCTTTTTATCTTCACTCCAAGAATGAGACAACGGAAGCACAGATTAAGGACTTGCTCAAGATTTCATAGTAAGCAGGTCAAACTTCGGGAATCCCATGCTTTCAAATACTATGCTCTACAGTGTCAAGCAATTTAATTACTTTCTTTAGGCTAGATCTCTGTTTCACAGCCATGTTTTTATTACCACTTCCTCAGGAGTCATTGGAAGTAAAATCCTCCCATTGGGAATGCACCCCCTCGGGTATATTATGTTCTTACTATAGGCTGTGTCATTCATCTTCATCATTTCTGCTAACCAGATTTAACACCTTTCCTTCATGATGTTAATCTTTGTTCTGTGGACTTGTATATGAGACTCTTGGATGCATTAACTGATTTGAATAAACAGCATTTCCCCCAAAGAACAATAAATTTTACAGCCTTTGGCTGACAGTGCTCTTTCAGAAGAACACAGGGAGAAAAAAATCCTCTCCAGTCTCTCTGCCACTCAAACCTTTCCTAAAGATGTAAGAAGGTATCATTTTGAATTCTGAGCTACAATCTACAAAAAGATTTTTCAATGGAGTGCTAAAAATTCCTTTTTGGGGACTCTTCATTTAATGCATCTTGTGAAAAAAAACCTGTATTTCTATTTGTGAGGCTGGAATACTATATAAAATATAAAGATCTTCTAACAGACTCAGTGTTTGGCTTTCACAGACTGTGAAAGTATTTTTTTCCCTTAGAGTCTAGAAAATTGCCTCCCATTTCTCTAAATAAAAGACAAAATTTAGGGGAAGAAGAACAGTTTTTTTTTTTTCTATTCAAACATTTTTTTTTTGGGCGGGGGGCTATAAAGTTACTTAGCATCCCATGAGAAAACAGCTGTTACTGTTTTACTTCTACCTTCTTATGTGGGGTCTGCGTCTAAATTAATGACTGACACAGCTTTTTAAAAATTTTATGACTACCACTAAAAGAAGAATTACGAATTAATAGGGAATTGTTAATTTCAGTTAAATCAATAACATATTTAATAAGTGAGGATTGTCCATGAAGAACCAATAAAACATTGTGTTAAACATCAGTAACTTATACTGAACTCCATGTGACCAATATATTAAATATATATTAGCAATTTGTTACACATATGCAGGAATAAACTTATACTCATCTTGAATTTGAGTTATATTTGCTGACTCCAATCAATATGATAATCGGAGCTATTTTCAAGGCCTTAGGAGCAGGTTTTCATGCCGGAGACTAGCAAGTAAATTTAACGGACCCTTCCCTGAAGTCAGACTTGCCTCATCTGTGTAGCCTTCACATGAATTTTCAATTCAATTCCAACCTCAAATGGGAGTTCCCACAAATCCAAACACTTGTTGAAGCAGCAGAAAATGAATTATGTGGATAACAATATTTTATCAAGCTCGAAACTCAGCTCTGTTATGTCCAAAGCACTAAAACTGTGTAAATAATTGCTAAGTCACAGTGAAATTGATGACTTGTATCTCATGTTTTAAAACCAGGATGACTAGTTTAAAAAAGAAAGAGAGAAAGAGAGAGAGTGACAGAGAGAAAAATAAAGGAAAATCATTCCTTTAACTTGGTACATTTGATTGTTGTTTTCAAGTTCAAATGAACATTGGGGCAAAAAGCTACCCACTTAGACTTAAATAACTTCAATATTTTGTTCCGTGTTTGTGTGTGTGTGTGTGTGTGTGTGTGTATGTATCTGTTTGACTTTTTTAAAACTAAGTTCTCCTATTCAAAGATTTTTAAAAATGTTTGATTGCATAATATTGTGCTATAACCAGCATGTACTTTTCAGCTGATTGTCAAAAAAACTTTAAAAAATGTACATGACGAACATACCAATTTTGACACACAGAATAACCCTTCAGGTTAAACTCTCTTATCACCTCCCATACATTTTAGAAACACTCCCTCCAACCAACCTTGGATTCCACCATGAGGAATTCCAAAAAGGCGTAAGCCAGAGACCCACTGGAGAAACAAAAGCTAACATTTATCTAGAGAAAACAGCAGCACCAGCTCCTTCCCAAAGTACTGTTTGAAAATGTTTCTGAAGCCTGATCTGAGTCAGAAAGCAGATGGGGAAGACCTTCTACAAACAATCTACTCAGTAAAACAACCATTTCGTAAGTACGTGGGAGTAGAAAAGAAAGAAAATGAGCAATTCATAAGTATATGTAGAAGTAAGGAGAAGCACAGTAGTTGCCTGTTTATCTAGACTCCTTGCTGACACCAGCATTTGGGTCTCCAAAATACATCCAGAAATGAAGTGGGTGTGAACAAATGCTCCAAGTCTCATTCTCTTGGCTAAAGTGCTACCTTTCTAAGTCTTCCCTGGATAAAGGGGGTTCACTAAATACTTTCCCTTGAGGGCTACCTACAGAGCTAGCCTCAACAGGTTAGAGGTATCTGAAGGAATGCTGAGATTGAAAAATGAGGAAGAGTAACCTTTCCAGAAAGGGAGGGAAGCAGAGAGGGGAAAAAGGATCTAGGCAGAGAGAGAAGAGCAGGGGAAATAATTCCCATTTGCTAAAAGGCAGTGAGGACAGAAATATTGGTAAGCTTTTCTGAACTAAAGGAATGTTTTTCCTGTGTTATTTTGGCAAATTGCATTGAACTCAGCATGGATATTCTTGTTAGGATGTTCGTTTTCGTGTAGCCAGCTGTTTATGCTGGGCTTCGCTGCCCTTAAACATTCAGGAAGTGTTCCTAGAGTGGGTGGTGTCCAGGGCCTGACAATTTCCACCAATTCTTCCAAGAACCACATTTGCTCCTTCCTTACTACACCTGTCACTTACAGGGTGTTTCTGTAGTGCATTCTTCTATGCCTGCATTTTCTTTCTTCTGGACACAATTTATTTTAAATGGTTCAGCATTCTTTTTTTCTTGTTTGAAGTTTTAACTTTTAAGTATTCCATAAACACTTTGGGATGAGCTGAACTCCTGTTACCTTCCATTATACTTTCTCTATCCTTTTCTTCATTTTACTGGGGACCTGGGATGATGCAGAGAGAAAGTGGGTAGGAAAGGGCTTCCACTGTCGTGTATTTTACCATCTTGACAGAGAAAGGTAGGATATTTTGATTACTTGGAATTAATTCTGTTCTATTGTGTATTTTATTCTACTTTTAAACTTTTAGGCAGAAACTGAAAGATGGTATTTTCAGAGATTTTGATCTGGTTCTGTTTTGCTTTTGTATATAATAGTAACAGACAATATACAGTGAGTGCTTATATGTCAGGCACTGTTCTAAGCACTATGCCTGTATTAATGTAACTTTACAGCAACCATGTAAGTAGGTACTGTTTTTACCTCAATTTATAGATGGGACACCTACCCCAGAGTTTGGTCCTTGAATGGACATGGGGTTTCATATCTGTAATCCCAGCAATTTGGACAGCTGAGGTGGGAGGATTGCTTCAGATCAGAAGTTTGAGCTTGGGCAATGTAGCAGGACCTCATCTCTAATAAAAATTAAAAAAACTGCTGGGCATGGTGGTGCATGTCTGTAATCTTAGCTACTCAGAAGGCTGAGGAAGGAGCATCTCTTGAGTGCAGGAGATGCTGGTTGCAGTGAGCTATGATTGTACCACTGCACTCCAGCCTGGATGACAGAGTAAGATTTTTTCTTGAGAAAAAAGAAAAAGAAATTAGGTTCCTAAATCCATGTATTTATCACTATAATGCACTGCCTTCTTTCATACTGTGTAAAGAAGCTCAGATAAGACGTTTGATGCTTAAAAATAAATGAACACATAAATATTTATTGACTACATTCTATTTGAATACTAAGTTAAAATTAATAAAAGAAAAACCCCTCTATCATCCTTCTACTCTATGTTTCAGTTAGAGACTACATGTTTCCTGAATCACACCTAGTGAGTGTTTTTGACTTTATACACCACAAGAACAAAACTTAAATTTTGGTACACTACCTATCTGTCATATTTGGAGTACAGAAGGTAACACCCAGGACCTCTGTAATGGAGTATATAACATTTCTACTCTAAAAACCAAATTTCTCACTTGGCACGACTTCCCTCTCATTAGCCTCAGTTTTTCCCCTTCTTGAAATCACTGGATAGAAATTTCCAGTCTTTGGGTTAAATCTCTTTTAATATTTAATAACTATATGTGTTTACTTTATATTTTAATTATATCTTTGATCACATGTATAGTTCTATATTCTTTTCCCTGCTGTATGTTCAGTACCAGAGTATCTAGTTTAAAAAAAAAAAAAATTTTTCCTGAGGATAGCTCAGTAGCTCAGTCAGCATTCAGGCAATAGCATCAAACCCCTAAGTGACCTTTTGCTATTCCAGACTGGTTCAAGTAACAGTGTCTCTCTATAGATTTATTTTCCCGGGTCTGTTGAATGCTTACACAGTGTCATCCCTCTCACAGCTATGACCATTCTAAGGCATGGTGGCAACTCCTTGCTGCCACATGGTTAACATGATTGCTATATTGCTTTGCCATTGATCGATTATGATTCAAAGTCTTCATCCTAAGTCACCCTTTGATGTCTTATTGATAACTTGAAGGATATTTTATTGGTGTCATAAATCTCACATTTTAAGAATCTTTTAGGTGATAATGGCATTGGTAATCACAAATTAAGAGAGTCCCATTTTATGAAAAGGAGGCATTTTAAAGTTCTTGCACAATTCAAAACAAACACCATTTGTCTGTCAAGCTCTAACAAATGCTGGCTTTTTTTTTTTTTTTATGCATTCCAGCTTACATGGAAATAGCCTCAACCAAGTCAGTGGGTCACTCAAGTCACTCAACATGCATACCCTGCAATTCTGAGGAATTAAAAAAAAAATTCAGATCCACATTACTCATTTAAAAAAATACAGTTAGACTTTATTAATATTTTCATCTTGTATGCTTTCAAATGCCACAGTCCAAATTAAAATAAAATGATACTCTATTTTGTTCTTTCATCTAGGTTTATGAAGATAGGTGAGTCTATATAACATTGAATTTAAATCCTTTGTTATACTTTCCCCTATTGAGAATGCCATGGTGAGGGACTACACCTGTGCCTAGCATTGCTGTCTGGATAAGAGGTGAGGCTAAACAAATAGTTTTTGAAAATAAAATGAATAAATTCATAAACTCTTGCCCCACTGAACTTATTTTCTTAACATACGATCTCCCTAGCTGTAGAATTAATTTTTTTTATTTCATTCTTTTTAAAACTTTTATTGGCTTTTCTATTCATTTCTTCGGCATTTGTAATGCCTCATTGAGAACATGTTACTTACATCCCTAGTAGTACTGATTCCAAATGCAATGAGAATGAGTTGACTGATGTAGGTGCCAACAAAACCTAATTCTATTTAAGACTGCATAGATAAAATGACAATTTCCAGAGCAAAGGGAGATAGGCTTGCTCTAGTTTTGCACCATGCAGGCTGTGTATGACAGGCAAGACTCAACAGCCACTGACACACATCACAAACCACATGCTAGGCAATGTGCTAACTGTGCTAAACACATCATCTGCTTTATCCCCCAGCAGTCTTCATGGAATATCTTTTATTAATATTATCTAGTCTAAATGAAGACATACAACATTTAAAGAAGTTTATCCCAGGTTCACAGCTAATAAGTCACCAAGCTCAGACTGAAACCTCAGGTTATTCTAACTCCCTAGCTGTGTCCTTAATCACTGTGCTCTGTTGCCTTATGAAATGGAGCTTCACACACAAAAAAATTATTGCCATGGGAAGCAAATAAAAAATGTCATTTTTTTTTGAGAAATCAAAATTACTGTGCTAAGTTTGTATGAATGATTAAAGACACCAAAAGACAGAATAACTATTTTCATCTCTCTGAAGGATTATCATGCAGTATAAATTAGTTTAGATTTTTTCATACAACAGCATTAAGAATAGAAGTCTTAGGGTGAGCAATTCAATTTCAATATAAGAGAAGAACTAGTTTTATCTATGCCAAATAGATTATTGGATGCTTTAGAAGGAAATAAAAGCTTCTAGTCATCATGGAGGAATGATAATTGCTTGCAAAGACGATAAAAACAGATTTTTAGATAAGTAGCTGAAACTAATGGACTTAATGTCCCTTTAAAACTAAAGATTTTATGATCCTATGATAAAACAGAAACTAATAAAAGGAGGAAGGAGAAGAATGGGGGAATAAACACTTACTGACCACCTAGTTATAAATACTCTGCTCCATCTCACTTAACACTCACCATGAGGTCAATGTTGTCCAAAAGCACATCATCATCATCCTTATCTTGCATACAGGAAGGAACTGAAATAATATTCCCATATCAAAGATATAAAATCTGAGACTAAGAGTATATTCATAACATGCCCAAGACTACACAGCTGTGTAACAAAGCCAGGATTGAACTTCTGATCTTCTTGACTCTAAGCAAAGGTCCTAAACAGAGGAAAAAATTGTGAGTATGGAACTACTGGAAGAGATACAGGAAGACCAAGTGTAAATTCAAAGAGATAAACAGGGGACAACATGGAAAAATCCTGGGCCAAGGAGGTACCATCCACAGGGTGTACCCTTGAGGAATAGTTGGCAGGTGATGGAAGTAGGGGAACAGGAGGAACAGATAAAAGTATTAACACAGTATAAACCCCTGCCAGCATAGCCTCAGATGTGTCCTAAGAATTTAATGATATTCCTTCAAATATTTTAGATTGAACATAGGAAAATTAGGTGTCTTAAAAGAGATTGGCGCTGAGGTGGGAGGGTCATTGGGGAAAATTTTATTTATTTCCAATCTACTAAATTTGCTAGCAACTGACAAGAAGCAATGCAATGAGAAGAGTTCAAATAATCAGGTTTTGGCTGACTTCCTACGAGCATTTTGGAAATCTTAATGGGCACTTCTATGCATTTATTTCTTCTATGATAGTGTTGTAGACGCTGAACATTCATCATTGAATAGATAGACTCCCTGGCTGCATGGTGCTTGCATTTGAGAGGGTGGAGGAGAATAATGAAAATAATATATATATTCTGAAGCATACTGAGGAAAGTGGTATGGAAGAATGAAGTAGAGCATGGCAAATGTCTTGGGAAGCAGGCAGGGAGCGTAGCCACTTTAAATCTATCTGCTGAGAAGGAGGCATTTGAGCAAAGTGATATCTAAGTGTTCTAGACGGAGGGAAGAACTAAGGTAAAGACCACAGGAAGGAAATATAGATGCCTGTTCTAAGAACAGTGAGGTGTGGAACCCAGAAAAAAGAGATGAGGTCAGAAAGCAATCGTGTGGGATCTTGAGGATAACTATAAAGCCATTAGCTTCTACCCTGCCTATGGTGGAGAACTACTAGAAAGTTTTGAGTATAGGAGTGATATAACTTAATTTACATTTTATGATTATAAAGTAGATACCAAAATGCCCCATTGTGTTTATAAGAAATGGATAGTTTACTACAGTTGCCACAAAGCAATAAGAAAAATGATTCCTAGTGTACAACATGTTGAAGAAATGAACTAATAAAATTAAATACCTAGGAATTAACCAAAGAAGTGAATGAACTCTATAATAAAAACTATAAAACACTTTGATGAAAGAAATTGAAGAGGACACCAAAATGGAAAGATATTCAATGTTAATGGATTAGGAAGATCAATATTGTTAAAATGTCCATAATAACCAAAGCAATCTAAAGATTGGATGCAATCCCTATCAATAACATTTTTCACAGAAATAGATAGAACCATCACAAAATTTATATGGAACCTCAAAAGACCCAGAATAGATAAAGCTGTCTTAAGCAAAAAGAACAAAACTGGTGAAATCACATTATTTGACTTCAAATTATACTACAGAGGTTTAGTATCCAAAACAGCATGGTACTGGCGTAAACCAATGGAACATAGACCAATGGAACAGAGTAGAGACCCAGGAACAAACCCACACACCTACAGTGAACTAATTTTCAACAAAGGTGCCAAGAACATACACTGGGGAAAAGACAGTCTCTTCAATTAACGTTGCTGGAGAAACTGGACATCTATATACTAGATTCCTATCTCTTGCTGTATACAAAAGTCAAATCAAAATGATTCAAGACTTAATTCTCTTAGACTTTGTATTAGTTTGTTTTCATGCTGCTGATAAAGACATGCCTGAGACTGGGCAATTTACAAAAGAAAGAGGCTTAATTGGACTCACAGTTCCACGTGGATTGGTAGGCCTCACAATCATGGTGGATTGCAAGAAGAAGCAAGTCACATGTTACTTACGTGGATGGAGGCAGGGAAAAAAGAAGTTGAGTAAGGCAACTCCCATTTTTAAAACCATCAGATCTCCTAAGACTCACTCACTATTAGGAGAGCAGCACAGGAAAGAACTGCCCCCCAATAATTCAGTCATCCCCCATTGGGTCCCTTCCACAACACTTGGGAATTATGGGAGCTACAAGATGAGATGTGGGTGGGGACACAGAGCCAAATCATATCATTTCACTCCTGATGCCTCCAAAATCTTAATATCTTCATATTTCAAAACTGATCATGCCTTCCCAACAATCCCCTAAAGTCTCAACTCATTTCAGCATTATCTCAAAAGTCCGCAGTCCAAAGTATCATCTGAGACAAGACAAGTCCCTTCCAATATGAGCCTGTAAAATCAAAAGCAAGTTAGTTATTTCCTAGATACAATAGGGGTACAGGCAATGGGTAAAGAGAGCCATTCCAAATGGGAGAAATGACCAAAACTGAGGAGCTACAGGCCGCATGCAAGTCTGAAATCCAGCAAGGCAGTCAAATCTGAAAGCTCCAAAATGATCTCCTTTGACTCCATGTCTCATATCCAGGTCACCCTAATGGAAGAATTAGGTTCCCGTAGTCTTGGGCAGCTCTACCCCTGTGACTTTGCAGGGCACAGCCTCCCTCCTGGTTGCTTTCATAGGCTGGCCTTCAGTGTGTGCAGCTTTTCACAGCACGGGGTGCAAGCTGTCAGTAGATCTACCATTCTGGGGTCTGGAGAATGCTGGCCCTCTTCTCATGGCTCCACTAGGCAGTGCCCCAGTAGGGACTCTGTGTGGGAGCTCCCACCCCACATTTGCCTCTGCACTGCCCTAACAGAGGTTCTCCATGAGGACCCCACCCCTACAGCAAACTTCTGCCTGGGCATTCAGGTGTTTCCATATATCGTCTGAAATCTAGGCAGAGGTTTCCAAACCTCAATTCTTGATTTCCGTACTCTGGCAGGCTCAACACCACAGGGAAGCTGCCAAGGCTTGAGGCCTGTATCCTCCGAAGCCATAGTCTGAGCTCTATGTTGGCCCATTTTAGCCCTGGCTGGGGTGTCTGGAACACAGAGCAGCAAGTCCCTAGGCTTCACACAGCTCAGGGATCCCTGGCCCAGATGACTAAACCACTTTTCCCTACTAGGCTTGTGATGGGAGGGGCTGTGGTGAAGACCTCCGACATGCCTTGGAGACATTCCCCCTACCCCCTGTCCTTCTTGGCTCTTCCTGTTACTTATGCAGATTTCTGCAGTCTGCTTGGATTTCTCCTCAGAAAATAGAATTTTCTTTATCGCATTGTCAGGCTGAAATTTTCCAAATTTTCATGCTCTACTTCCCTTACAAAACTGAATGCCTTTACCAGCACCTAAGTCACCTCTTGAATGCTTTGCTGCTTAGAAATTTCTTCTGCCAAATACCTTAAATCATCTCTCAAGTTCGAAGTTCCACAAATCTCTAAGGTAGAGGCAAAATGCTGCCAGTCTCTTTGCTAAAACATAACAAGAGTCACCTTTGCTCCACTTCCCAACAAGCTCCGCACCTCCATTTGAGACCACCTCAGCCTGGACCTTATTGTTCATATCACTGTCAGCATTTTAATCAAAACCATTCAACAACTCTCTGGGAAGTTCCAAACTTTCCCACATTTTCCTGTCTTCTTCTGAGCCCTCCAAACTGTTCTAACCTCTGCCTGTTACTCAGTTCCAAAGTCATTTCCACATTTTCGGTATCTTTTCATTAGTGTCTCACTCCCAGTACCAATTTACTGTATTAGTTCATTTTTATGCTGCTGATAAAGACATGCCCAAGACTAGGCAACTTACAAAAGAAAGAGGCTTAATTGGACTCACATCGTGGACTGGTAGGCCGCATAATCATGGTAGAATGCAAGGAGAAGCAAGTCACATCTTACATGGACGGTGGCAGGCAAAAAAAAGAGCTTGTGCAGGAAAACTTCTGTTTTTAAAACCATCAGCTCTCATGAGACCCATTCACTATCAGGAGAACAGCACAGGAAAGGCCCACCTCCATAACTCAATTATCTCTCACCATATTCCTCCCAAAACATGTGGGAATTATGAGAGCTACAAGATGAGATTTGGGTGGGGACACAGATTCTAACCATATCAGACCTCAGGCCTGAAAACACTGGGGAAATTCTCCATGACACTGGTTGGGGCAAAGTTTTCTTGTGTAATATCCCATAAGCATAGTCCACCAAAGCAAAAGTGGACAAATGGGGTTACATCAAGTTAAAAAGCTTCTGGACAGCAAAGGAAACAACCAACAAAGTGAAGAGAAAGCTGACAAAAATGGGAGAAAATATTTGCTAATCACTCCAGTGACAAGGGATTAATAACCAGAATAGATAAGGAGTTTAAACAACTCTATAGGAAAAAAATCTAATAATCCAATTTAAAAATGGGCAAACAATTTGAATAGACATTTCTCAAAAGACATACAAATGGCAAACAGCCATATGAAAAGGTACCCAGCATCTTGATCATTACAGAAATGCAAATCAAAACTACAGTGATATATCACCTCACCATAGTTAAAATAGCTTGTATCAACAAGACAGGCAATAACTAATGCTGGCAAGCATATGGAGAAAAGAGAACCCTTGTATGCTGTTGGAGGGAATGTAAATTAGTATAACCACTAAGTAGAACAGTTTAGAAGTTCCGCAAAAAAACTAAGAATTGAGCTACCATTTGATCCCACAAGCCTGCTGCTGGATATATATCCCAAAGAAAGGAAATCGGTATATTGAAGCAATGTCTGAGCTCCTGTGTTTGTTGCAGCACTGTTCACAATAGACAATATTTGGAAGCAACCTAAACATCCATCAACAGACGGCTGAACAAAGAAAATGTGATACATATACACAGTGGAGTACTATTCAGCCATAAAAAATGAGAGCCTGTTATTTGCAACAACATGGTTGGAACTAGAGGTCACTGTGTTAGGTGAAATAAGTCGGGCATGGAAAGACAAACTTCACATGTTCTCACTTATTTGTAGGATTTAAAAATTAAAACAAATTGAACTCATTGATATAGAAAATAGAATGATGGTTACCAGGGCCTAGGAAAGGCAATGAGGGAGCACAGGGGTTATTTGAGTATAAAAAATTAGAAAGAATAAATAAGGTCTAGTATTTGATAGCAAAACTGGGTGACCATAATCCATAATAATTTAATTGTAAATTTTAAAATAAAAAATTATAATTGGATTGTTTCTAACACAAAGAGTAAATGCTTTTTACTCTTTGTGAAAAGCATTTTTTTGAATGGATGGATACCGCATTTTCCATGATGTGATTATTATGCATTGCACGCTTCTATCAAAACATTCCATGTACTCCATAAATATATATACACTTACTATATATCCATAAAAATAAAATTAAAACATTTTTAACATGTACTGAAATATCCTCCAGGTATCTAATCTTCGCCTGTCCTAACAAAAGTATTCTCTCCATTAGTAATACCATCTCTCTTTCCTCTTCCTGACACAACTGCCAAGTCTTTTCTGCTGTTCAAAGCTCCTGTGCTCAACTTACGTACCTCACTTGGCCAAATAAATGCATTTTATTCAACTCTAAGAGCAAACTTCTATCTTTTTCCTCAAGCATGCCCTTAAAAGGTCTTACTCCCTACTCTATCAAAACTTAACAAAAACATTCACCCCAAAAAATGACTTTCTTGGGGATGATTTTGCTGCTAAGAAAATAAAACTTTTTCCATGTTGTTATGTTTATGTTGTCTACTATTTAAGTAGACCAAACAGAATATGTTTTTTTTTTTGAGACATAGGGATTGGGGTCTTTGTTCAAGTTATCACCTTAGCTCATGGGCTATAATAATATGGTGTGGGTGCTAATATATCACAAACTATAATATATTTGCATCTACATCTTATTTCAGAAAAGGATGTTGTTTTGGGAAATGGTGAAAGTTAGCAGAACACTGAACACAAAGTGAAGGAAAGGAGATTTCATCTCCATTTTCAAATGGAAGTTCATAACATTCCTGAATTATCCACGAAGAGGGCTGCCAACCTGGAATCAACTAAGAGTCTCCCACTGGGGTGCAACTGGAGGGAGAAAGATCTTCAAAACTGTGTTTTCATTAGTAGAGAAACTGACTGCAGGAAGGTGGCTGGCTAGGCTAGTAGGCCAGGAGGAGAGGAGAAGGGAAGAGTGTGGGTGAAGGTATGAAAGTCAAGCTTTGCCATTTTGCCCAAGCATCCCTTTGAACAGAGCCAGAGGTTATGAAATCAGAAAGCTTAGTAGCACCCCAGTTCTCCTTCCCTGCACCCTTTATAAAATAGTACCATCAGCAGGAATAGCAACTCTCAACAAGTCTTCATTATAATAGAAAGTCCTCTACAAGTTAAGTTCAATTACCACAACCCTTTACAAAAGATTTCCAGTCTTAGTTTAAGATAAGCAGTGACTTGGACACTAGAAAATTCTCTTATATCCATTTACTCCAAAAATGCAACCTATGCCTTAGAATCCTGCCACTCCAAATGTGATACCCACACTGGCAACAATAGAGTTAGAAATACAGAATCTTGGACTGCATTCTAGGCCTACTGAAACAGAAACTGATTTTAACAACACCCACAGGTGATTTCTATGAACATTAAAATGATAGAATTAATGACTTAAAGCAATTGTGCTCAAACTTTGCACATTAGAATCACCTGGAGAGGTCTTTAACACATCCCTAATGCAGGCAGTACTCTATATCATGTATCTCAATTATCAGTATTTTTTTAAACCTAACTGGTTCCAATATGCAGCCAACATTGAGGAACCATGCCTTAAAGATAATAATAGTATTTGTATTCAAATAAAAACTTGCCCCAAACTTTGCATTACTAATTACCACTTGGGTTTTCCTGATAACTTAGATATTAAAAATCTCAATGTATGTTCCAGATGGAGGTCTAGGGAACGTAGCAGCCATGGCAAGCCACATTGTCCTCACCAACAGCACCAAGATTCCCATCTGGGGCTGGGCACCTGGAAGTGCCCTCCAGGTTAGGTGAACAAGGCTGTGAAGGTGGAGAGCAATGTCAGGTCCCATGACATCGACTGCACCCACCTATACCAGAATGAGGTCGGGGTGGCCAATCAGGAGAAGCTTAGGGAGCAGGTGGTGAAGCATAAGGCTCATTAGCAAGCTGTGGTGCACGCACCACGAGAAGGTCCTGGTGAAAGAAGCCTGCCAGAAGACTCAGCAACCTGAAGCTGGACTACCTGGATGTCCACCTTATTCACTGGCTAAGGAGCTTTAAGCCTGGAAAGGAATTTTTGCACACTGGATGAGTCAGACAATGTGGTTCCCAATGACCTCAACATTGTGAACACATGGCAGCCATAGAAGAGGGCGTAGATGCTGATGAAAGCTATTGGCATCTCCAACTGTAACTATTTCTAAGTAGAGAGGATCTTAAACAAACCTGGCTTAAAGTATACATTGGCAGTTAACCAGATTGAGTGTCACTCGTACCTCCCTCAGGAGAAGTTAATACAGTACTGCCAGTCCGAAGGCATCTTGGTGACCACGAATACCCCCGTTGGCTCTCCTGACAGACTCTGGGCCAAGCCTGAGCCCCCGTCCATCCTGGAGGATCCCAAGATCAAGGTGATTGCAGGCAAGCACCATAAAACTACAGCCCAGGTTCTAATCTAGTTCCCCATGGAGAGGAACTTGGTAATGATCTCCAAGTCTGTGCGTTGCTGAGAACTAAGGTCTTTGACTTGAACTAAGCAGCCAGGATATGAACACCCTACTCAGCCACAAGAGGAACTGCAAGGTCTGTGCCTTGGTGAGCTGGGCCTCCTATGAAGACTACCCCTTCCATGAAGTTTTGAAGCTGTGGATGCGTGTTCATCCCCAGGTGACCTATAGCTGTATTTCCTGTCTCATTTTTCCCCCCTGCAAATGTAGTATGGGCTGTGTCTCTCAGCAGTGGGACAGCAACCTATAGAGCAGCTAGCAAGGGCTTGTCTAGGTAGATATTAGATCTGAAGAGCAGTGTCAGTAGAGTAGAAGTCTCTTCCAGTTTGCTTTGTTCTTTTTGCCCCACTGGGAAAAATAAAACCTGAATACCCATTTCTGACCAAAGGGAAGCAAAATATACCAGGTCAAAATAGTGCCGCTAACAGTTGAGTTTTGTCTGCTTGGAACTGTAATCCCTTTGGCAAGACTTCTCTTTGCCCCATATAAAAAGTGCTTTGGTGAAAAAAAAAATCTCAGTGTACTGTCATATAATTAAGGCTTAAATTTCCCAAATTCTGATGATGCTAATTTTAACTTGCAATAGATCCATAACTGACAGAGTCATTTAGACCAGAAAGTTTGCTGAGTCTTTTCACTTAGAGATAAAACAATTATTTGCTTTTAAATAGCGTTTACAGTTCAAGACTCCTTTTCAAATTGAATGATTCCTCTCTCTTATTTCTCAAATCATTACTCAATAAAGGAGATAAAGAATCTTAACTATGTTCAACATTTTCAGTCATGATTATTGTAAATGTTTTGCAAGTTAGCTTCAGGAACTGAAAAGATTTCTTGATGGCAGGTGATACTTTTGTTGAATCAACAAGATTGACTGGTCTCATGGTTGGTGTTTAGCAAGTCAATCATGTTCACTACACAATAGATAACAGTGAACAAAAATTTTCTTTTATTCATTGGAAGGCTATCCTGTGATACTAAGAACAAAGAAAATCAACTCTCTGTGGAATCAGAGTCAATCTTTCAAAATGTGACACATCCATTAGGAGAAAAGAAGTGTCAGTCAGGAAACAAATTGGCTAAATTGGTTGAAACATCTCTTTAAGTTTACATGTTAAAGGAAAGATTAAAGGGAAAAGCATATTATTTGCTAAGACACAAATATCATCTGATTTTCACCTATTTCACTTTTCTATTTTTTCCCCTTACTACATTTTCAGCACTTTTGGTTTTGAGCAGCAGAAAATGAAATCAAACTGGCTTAAAGAGAAAAGAAGATGAATTTAGTGGTGCATATAATTAAAATATCCATGGATATCTGACTTCAGGTGCTGCTGGATCCAGTTGCTCAAATTATGTCAGAGTTAGTCTTTCTCTTTCTCCAGACTCTGCTTTTTCTCTTTACTACCTTAATTTTTAGTTGTTTGTACCCCACAATTGGCAATTATGTCCAATAATCTTCAAATATATATCTCATTGCCTGATCATGTTTCCATTGCCTGTCACTGAATCAGATTTATAGCCAAGGAGGTACTTCTTGGCAAGATCTCGAGTTTGTGCTCATCCTGTGAAGTTGGAGATAGGGCCAACCCAGTTTAAATTACATAAACTGAGAAGAGGTAAGGGTAATGAGGCCCCAAAGGATAATCAAAGGATCTTTTTCAGAAAAGAGAGAAGAGGAAGAAACACTCAAGGAGGTAAAAATACTACTCTAAAAGAGGTCCTACATCATTTGCCCTTAAGACCGATACATAATTTAGTTTCCTTTGAGAAGTCCAGGAGAAATGAGCTTAGAAAATCATCTTTTCATCTTTGTTTTTAGCCTGCAGCAGAAACTTACAACACATCTATGTTAACTCAATTTTAAGAACGAGGAAATGCCTGATGCACCCAATCATAAATTCCTGAAGTACCACAGTCCATAAAGAGGAAACTTGAGGGCTGGGGGAAGTGATGGAATGAGCACACTGTGGTCAGCCTTACTAAGCGTTTTCTTTATCTTGTTGAATGTGAAATCTGTCTCTTTTGAGCATAGCTCGGTGCCCACTTTACTCATATGCTCTCCCTTATTCACCTATTGCTGAAAAATTACTTAAACTTAGGGTTAAGCAACTTGAACAAAGAAAATCAACTTTCTATGGACTAAAACTCTATTTTCCAGAATGTAGTACATCTAGGAAAATGTACATCAAGGTAGGTCCCCAAGCAAGACTCAACCAATACTACTCTTTATCATCATAAATAGTAGCTCCCAGAAACCCAGCATAGACCCCAAGAAGCAGTCACATGACTAAGACTGAACTCTTAACCTACTTCTCAATCTTGTATTTTTTGAGACAAGCAAAAATGAGAAGTTTTGAACAACTGCACTACAGAAATAGGATTGATCAATAATAAGAAACATGTATTTTCCTGTGGAAACTCTTTCTTTTAATGACTTATGGATGTGAATAGTAATATACTAGATGGATGTCTAAATATCTTGTCTTTTTTCTGCCCACCCCATTACTAGAATTAGAATATCAGCCCTTATTCAGAGTTGTCAACTTGTCATCCTAGGAGATTCCCAGGGTAGTGTCAGTTTTTAAAATGAGCCACCATTGCTTTAAAGTAGGGTTTCACAGTCACAGCACTATTGATATTTTGAGTCAGATAATTTCTTATTGCAGAGACTGTCTTATGCATTGTAGCCTGTTTAGCAGCAACCCTACCTTCTACCCACTAGATGCCAGCAGCAACACCCCCTCTTTGAGGCAACCAAGATCTCAACCATTGCCAAATGTCTCCTGGGGTGCAAATGTGTTCCTGGTTGAGAACCGCTGCTTGAAAAACTGGAATGAAAATAGTGAAAACCATGAAATACTTTTCTAAGATAATGAGACAACTGTAATTTCTTTGTCTTTTAAATTCTGTCATTGTTACCATTATTACTTTAGTATTAACCAAAAATATACTTTTTAAAATTTATGATAATAAAAGCTGAACCTGCAAAATAGGATAACTCCTTTTGCTACAATAACTTTCAAAAGTACAGAAGTAAAGAGAACTACTGCTTACAGAGGTGTCAGATGGACACGCATGCTTCAATGAAGATTCCTCTTTTCTACTTTCCTCCTGATGTCTCCTAGTCACTATAGCAACAAGAACTGGAGAGATTCAGAACCAGGACACATGCACTCCAGCATGACAAGTTCAATTTAAATCTAGATCAACAACATTAAAAAACTACACTAAATGTAATCAGTGAATAGACACCAACAGGAGATCAACGCACTTTGCTACACCAATTGCAAGAGTGACAGTCAGTTCAAAAAAACCCTTGGGATTCTTTAAGAGTAGGAAAAACTCAAACATTTCCATTAAGGCATCACTTTGTCAAATCTCTCATTAGACTTTTGGATCCCTTGAATTTTAGGCAGGCTTAAACACAGAGTCCTTTCCTAGTACTTGGAGGTATTGAGTGTCTCCAGTGACAGTGAATGAACAAAATGTTGAATATTTTAATGTATTCTGAAATACTCATATGTTTCAAGCTAAGGAACCAGTATAATACCACTATAGAAAAACTGTATTATTTAATGATATCTTTTATTTTTTAATTTTTGTCCTGCTAAAGTTCTAAAAATACAGTTAGAATTATGTTAGGACCAGAAATATATTTCAAAATTGAAATAATAACATTATAAACAGAAACAAAGGGTAGCTTCCTAGTGGGATTAAAAGTCGTTATTTGGGATATATTATTTCCTGATTTTTATCACTGCACTCTATTAAAGAAAATGGTATCTAGGGCTTTATTTTTTTAAGAGTTTGTTTTAGCTACATATCAGGTTAAAGAGGTTGGGAGCTGAATTTTTTACTTTCAGGAACTCAGAGAGTTTTAAAGATGACTTCAATTTATCTATTGATTGTATAGAATCAAATTTAAGCTATTTTAGGCAAATGATTCTATAACTTTAAAATTCTTCTAGAAAAAATAAAATATATAACTCATCTATTCCTTTCAAGAAGAAAGTTTATTGTTTTATCCAATTTAGTGCCTCATATGCATCTAAGGGCTATTTCCATTTGAGCATTTCCCAGTAAAGGTTGCTGCTGTTTATAACTGTTCTTGTCCCCTGTGTGAAGTTAGAGTTCTGTTTCCTCTTCTCCAGGTTAAACTGGTTCTAACAGCAATTCTTAGAATTGTTTTTAAGTTTTCATTCCTTAAACAATTCTGGGTTTCTCTTTGGTTTAGGCATCACTTTATAAGTAAAGATATTCAGGAAATGAATATACAGTTTAATAAAATGTGAAGAAAATAGAACCCTTCAAATTCCTCTTCATATAATCTTGGTATTAATTACATATATGTATAAATATATAATAATATATATATAAACATATTATACATATATACACACACATACACATATATAGATATAGATATATATCTTATACCTTGGCCACTTCTTTAATAAGCTTAGATTCTTTGCAATTCTAACCCATAGTTTCCTTTAAATTATTTTCGTGTAAGATCAGATAAATAGCAAGTTAATTACCCTTTATATGTGATAAAAATGAAAACCACTTAAAACCAAAGACCAACAATGATGTAGGCAACTGGCTGGAATTCATATTCTTAGGTATAAGTGTGATGATGAATAATTACATTAAACAATGGGATATTGAAAATATGCTCTTTCATCCAAGAGTGACATAAGCACTTAGAATTTATCAGGACAGCAATCTGATATGAATTTAAATAGTTTTGTCCAGGAATTTTTCATGAGGTCTTTGTAAAAATAAACATTTTCATATTAATTTCTCCCTTCGTGATAAAAATGAGAAAATGAAGATAAACAGAAGAGTACTTGAGTTTGATAATATCTCCCTTTTTATGCGAAGTTCAGCCATGTATAAAATAAAACTTCTGAACATTAACTTACAACACAAATGATACTTTCTTGTCAAGGGCATGATATGTATATGTTGATGAATTTTTATTTATTAACTCATTAACTTTAGCTTACCATTGGAAGCTGTGATAAATCTAAAAGCTAACAAATTGGCTTAGATGCATATCTCCTGAGATTTGGCAGGTGTCCAACAGATTAAAAAGAAAGAAAATAAATAAGTAAACCAAAACAAAATCCAGAGTCCTGCAAAGTAAGGTCAAAACCAAATGATTTTCAAAACAATGAAAATTTGTGTTTCAGTGTATGCAGGCATATACATTTCATAAAGAAAACTGTATGTCATGTCAAATAACCTCCTTATAAAATTCCTGACGGAAAATCATTGTATCATTTGTAGAGATCTGTTTTTAACCAGAGATTAGAGATTTATTTTCTCTGATAACATGGAAAATCATTTTAATACTAAGATACAGAGTCAAGTATGATGCCCAGGGTGAGGCTAGCAGGTGAAATGATATTTGGTGCTTATGGGCAGGTAAACAACTTCCCTCACTGTCATAAAAAATCATCTATTTTTCTAGTCAGAGAGAAGCAGAGGAGGCACTTGCTTTGGGCAGAAAGCTTAAGGGTACAAACAAACAATCAGTAACCAAGATAAATAATGTTTTAATGTAATCTGTTTTTTTTAAAAAATCAGAATACAAAAACCCCATGGTGGACAAAAACTTAAATTTTTACATAAAAAAAAATCAATGTTTCTTTGAGATAGGGTCTTGTTCTGTGGCATGTGCTGGAGTGCAGTGGCATGAGCATAACTCACTGCAGATTTGACTTCCAGGGTTCAAGCCATCCTCTCACCACAATCTCCCCAGTGGCTGGGACCACAGGCATGCTACTATGCCTGACTAATTTTTAAATTTCTTTTTTCCCTGTGTGTGTGTGTGTGTGTGTGTGTGTGTGTGTGTGTGTAGAGATGAGGTCTCCTTGTCTTACCTAGTCTTAGTCTTGATCTCCTGGGCTCAAGGGATCCACCAATCTCAGCCCCCTAAAGTGTTGATATTACAGGCATAAGCCACTGTGTCTGGTCTCGAAGAATGAGTACTGATTACAATTTGTCATTGGCAATAGCTGGTAATAATTTGCCATGTAGAAAATATTCTAAAGATTTTCAAGACCCATACATTTTCCATTATATGTTTTGAGAAAAGAAAACAGGAAAGGGCATTAGGCCTTCTTTATTTGGATTCTATATTACTGTTTCTGTGATCAGCTAAGAAATGTTTCATTTTCAGGTTCATCATGTGACAGTGTTATGGTGTACATTGCCTAAAAAATATATGGCTCCATCACACATCGTTTTAGATGCCAGCAGTGTGAGTCATCCAGGAACAATATTCTGTTTAAAAATATGTTAAATGGGGATAGAGTTTAAAAGCTCCTCTTACATTATACTTTAATTACTTTTGTTCTTATATACTGTTTAATAGGACAACAGAGGACTTTTTCACAAAGACAACAATTCCAACAATTACTATTTACAATCTGTCAAATATCTGAGAGTTGTTATGCAGGTAAGATGATGTTTGTGAAAGTGATGATAAAATACACAGCACTATGCAAATTCTAATTATTAGTTCCAGTTTTTAAAAACCCTCTAAAATATTGGAGTCATTTCATTTTATTTTTAAATAATTATAGGCTCAAGAAAATGAAATAACAGTGCAGGGAGGCCTCATGTACTCTTTCCTCAGCCTCCTGAAGTCCCATTTTATATAATATCAAAACCAAAAAATGGACATTGGGACAATATAAAGATCCTATTCAGATTTCAACAGTTTGTGTGTGTGTGTGTGTGTGTGTGTGTGTGATGTACTTCTATGTCATTTTATCCCATGAATAGATTTGTGTAACATTCCTGACTCTTTTCTTAACCTCATCCTCACATTTTGAAATTTACCCATAATATACATTTTCACTCTGGGAAGAAAAATACTTTTTCTGTTCTAATCTATTCTCTTCACTATCATCATGATGATCCTTCAATTGGATGGCTCCTCTTTAAGCACATTTGATAATTTCATACAGGTAGATCACAATTCATTTAACGTTCCTCTTCTAGAAGCTCCAGTCACTTCACTTCTCGCTACTCCTGCATTCTCATCTCTGAGTCCTTAATAACTGTGGTTGACATTAGGGCTTACAAATATCCTCTGCTAGCTACTTTACATGGTAAAATTGCACTTTCCCATCTTCTTGAATTAAGACATGTTCACGGGACTTGTTGTGACTAAGAAAATGTGAGCAAAAATGATGCGTGTGATTCTGGGAAAAGTAAGAGCCGGTATTGGTGCCTTTTCCTGCCGCAGTGACTGGTGATGCTCTAGACGGTGGAAATGCTGCTAGTTCAGGAAGTCTGACCTGCTGCATAGCTGAGACCAATCTTTATCAAAAAGTACGTGTGTTAAGCCACTGAATTTTTGGGTTGTCAATACAGCATAACTTTGCCCATCCTAACACAATTCTGTGGCTCTCTGTCTCTGCAAAAAATTCCTTTCCTCTATGTGCTTTTTCTTGATGAATGCCTATTTAGACTGTAAAGACTTCTTCAGGTATGAACACTCTTCTTTGGTTTTCTTTTATACTCTATAACCAGTCTTGTTCTGCATCTGTATCTCACAGAGGTGTGTGTGTATTTGCATGCTTAGATATATTGGCACATGCATCATATTAGATGGCAGATATTTGTTTATTTGACTATTTCCCATGGCAAATTATGAGCTGCTCAAGGACAAATCTGCACTGCAGCAGACACGGCTAGTTGAGGAGTTGCATCAGATCCATCAGAGATGACATGGTCCTCAAAATCTAAAATATTTACTACAATACTTTACAGAAAAAAAAATTGTGAGCTTCTAACCCAGAGATTTGTGGAGTAACAAGAAGAAAAGTAATGGGACACTTGGATGATCTCATGAAGCAAAACTGCCTCTTCATGATGGGCAATCTGCCTTCTCCTGTTACCAGGGAGAGAAATAATTCTAGCTTGCTTGAGCCACTGTATTATAGGGTCTCCTCAGGCACAAGCTAAGTTGTTGTAATAAGCTAATTTAATACATGTCCCTAACTCATTTTCAAGTCACACAGGTCCTCTGTAAGTGTATGTGGAGTTAAATTTGTTGAAAAAAAATTTCCCATAAAGTTATATAACGATAACACTATAGACTTATAACAGTAATACTATAGACTTAAGATAGTAATATAATAAGGCTAGACATTACATGAAAAAGCATAGATGTGGGATTTTTTTATTCAGATTCATAGGCAAACACATTTTAGAAACAATGCTAACCATGTACTCCCTGCATTGTGCAATAATTTAATGCAAATTGGAAACAGCAAAGTTCAAATCCAAGCTCTACTACTACTAGCTATGTGTTTTGAATGACATAAAGCACCTAATGAACAGCAGGAGCTTCTCCAGAAATCAAGAGAAACATTGATTGTGTTTGGATTCAGTTTGGCTGCCCTACCCAAAACAAAGTCACAGTGAATTAATTATCATAATCGAAGTGTCTAGGGCTGCAGTGGTTGTTCTTCACTTTGGGGATTCAATCCTTTCTTTGCATGTTTTCAGCCTCAATAAATGGCTTCCATTTCATGGTCTGAAAGGACTACCCCAGTTCTGACTGCCATGCTCACTTTTCCAGCAAGTGAAGAAGAAACCATGTTCTTGTCCCTTAAGGCCATGACCCAGAAGCCCTACACATCACTTCTCTCTGGATGCCATCGCCTGAATGTATTTATATAGCCACAGTTGTTTGCAAGGGTGTCTAAAAAATATAATCTTTATTTGGGTGGACATATGCCCAGCAATAATTTGGGAGCTCTATTTCTAAAGAAAGACAGAATAGACATGTGCAATAATCAGCATTTTCTGTCACAAACATTAACCTATGTGAAAATGTGAATTTTGTATCAATTGTCTATTTTCTATTTCTTCATTCTCCTTCTTTCTACATCACTGAGCCAAAAAATTATGTGCATATGCTGAGAACTGTATCACACATGAGATAGTTAAGATATAAAATCCCATGAGGACAAACAAAGGCAGGAGCACTCACTTTCTAGGGTATATGACAAGGTTGTGATCTAAAAATTAACTACTGAATGCTTCCAAGAGAAATTAGCAAGTAGGCAACAACTGAGCAGGCAATCACTGAGACTCTGAGAGTATGGATGGAGAAAAATAAAACTAGATTTGAAGAAATCAGTTGGAGAATATATACTCTCAAAACTAGGCACCAGATTGTGGGGCTACAAAGAGGGCAGCAAGGTGAGTCCAAAAAGAATGCCATGAGCTATGAGAATATGGGAGTGACACCCGGGGAAACAGAGTCAATGTCATTAGGAATTTGGACAGACATCTTGAAAGATACAAAGCAAAATATGTTTTCTGTTCTTAAAAAAGAACCAAAATCTCATTGGTGGTCACAGAGCTAACATAGGTGAAAGCATTTAACACAATGTCAGGAGATTGGCATCATTAACTACTAAAACCAGAAGTATTTATACAAAAACAGTGCCTGTGACTAATAGTTTCTTTTTTGTTTGTTTGTTTTACTTTTTCATGTTTGTGGCCACATAGTAGATATATGTATTTGCATTCATACACCATAGATTTTTTTAAGTGAGCCAGAAAGAACATCAATCAAATATATAGTAACCCCCGTACTATCCAATGATTGTTATAATGCTACTGTTTTAAAAATTCCTAACATCCCCTAAAATAGAACACCTGGGTTTTTGTCACGTAAGTTCTTGTTCTTACCTTTAAACAAAAATCAATTTCAGGAAGTATCTGTTGAATACTAAGTAATACAATCTGCTGTGTCGTATGATCAAGATGTTGCTGTGGCATCTGAGAGGTTTACAGAATAGGGTAGGAGCAGGAAGAAGGCACCTATGCCGGCCATGCTGCTGCACTCTAACATCTTGCTAACACCAAGATGCAGCAAAAAGCAAAGCATACTGGGTGGAGCGTTCATTCCCATTGAGAGCCAGTTTCATGGGAAAGGTAACATTTTAAAAATCCCCTAAGATAAAGCAAAGATTTAAAGAATTATTATTAGTGGACTAGAAAGGCAAGAATATGTGACCACAGTTCAAAGAGAGGAGGGAAATATATACAGAATATTTCAGATATAGATACTTACAGAGCACTATACAAAAGTCTGTCATCCACGTATTTTACTGAAAAATTCTAGCAATTGTGCCCCCAAAATGTGTCCCTTTCTCTGTCCCCTTCTCCATCCTCACTGCTTTGGGCAAGGCATTCTAGACTTTGTCATCTTTCATCAAGCAACTGTCAGGTCCTCGTGTTGGCTTCCACTCTGGCCCCCGCAATCCATTCTCCACACAACAGCTAGTCTTCTTTTTGAAATGCAAACTCTATCCAACCTCTTCCTGGCTTAAAACACTTCAACAGTTTCTTAATATGAATAGGAGAAAAATCTCAAGCTTCTAACCCCACCTTTGAGGCTTATAAGATATGGCCTTGTCTATACTCCATTCAAAGTCACCCCCGTCTCTCCTCTGCCCACAACAATGAACATGAACACTGGCTCATGTTCATTTCCTTCTTCAGAACACCTCGGCATACTGTTTCCTCATCCAGAAACAATTTCATAGAGCAAATTCTCACTCATCCTTTAGGTCTCATCTTAGATGTTACTTTTTCAGAATATTGCCCCCTTCAACCTCAGTTGAGTTTCTTTGTTGAAATCTATCACTATACCCTCGTCCTTTTTTAGCATGTATCCTAGTTTGTAGTAAGTGTGATCACTAATACTTGTCTCCATTATGGCTATTAAACTCCAGTAGGGTAGATAGAGGTCATGCTGGTCTTGTTAAGCGTCTTGTCCTCAGTGACTGGCACTCAAAGAATATTCAGTGAATAAATGAATGCATGTATGGGTGAAGGAGTAAATAATTAAGGAGTTTTATCAAATAAACAATAAACATTTTTTCTAAAGCCCACTGACGTTTTATCTTCAAAATGTGTCAGGACTCATTGAAATAACCACATTTATGTTATAGAATTTCTTTGAGCAAAAGTAAACAAAATCCAGACAAGTAAAGAAAAATGTAGGTTTTTGAGATTGCACTACTCAAAAAATATTGTAAATAATCAAAACGCATGTTTTAAAATAAGCACTGTCTAAACATATTACGCCTTAATTAATTGATGTTGTACTGAATGGTAACTATTGCTATCCTCAATTTGTAGAAAGACCTATGAGGTGATTTCTCCTAAATTTCCCAGCTATTAGGATGGTAGAGCTCAGAAAACAGAAAGAGTAACTCATACTGCCAGGTCAGTCTCTTGGTGAGTTTGAATATCCATTAACACAATATGATACTATGTTAGTAGCAATTTGTCTGAAATTTTAGATTCCTACCGCCTTATGTAATGCTTCCTTTAGTCAAAATATCTAATTAATAGTAAGAAATGTTACAGACTTTGGATACAAAAAGAAATATGGTATAATTTCCATGTGAAAACGTTATCATCTATTTATTATGTTAATTCTTTGAGTCCATTAAGCATTTCATTGTTTTGGTCTTTAAAATAGCTGTGTTAGACAATTTCTAATTTATGAAAGCATTAATGTTACTTGTAAAATTATACCATTTTTATCCTGCACAGCATGACTGGGGACCTAAAACCATGGTATCACTTTAGAGGAAAAAAGGAATGTCAGTAAATTAGTATTTCAGATGAATTTGGGTACCAAATGGAGCCACTCAAAATAGACTTAACTTTTTAGTAAAGAGTATTATGGCAAAATGCAACCAATTTTATAATATAGCAGCTTGGAATAACTTTTACTTTCTAAACTGTTCTTTTGCCAAATATGCATAAACCTAGAATTTTATAGATAAAATTATCATTTACTAAAATTTGGGACAATGCTTCCCACATTACTAAAGAATGAAGGTAAATTTTTTAAGATTCAATTTGTGTTAAAATAAGCTTAATCATATTATTTGTGTGTCAAATAATAATTCATATTATAACAACTTGTCTCTTTTGAATGATACAATTTATATCCCATCTCAATTGACCTAAATGGCAACAAATTATAATTTAAAATCTTTCTCTGTTAATAAATTATGCTTAATAGATGCATATTGGAAGAACAGGTATACTAGAAGTGCATATAGACCCAGAAGTAGATAACAGATGCACATTAGAAAAAGACTGTTCCTAAGTTATATACCTATATAAATACACACACACACACGTCCCTACATATGTAGATATGTACATGTATATTCCATTAATGAATATTCCAATGAATATTCATTGAGAGTCACATAGACTCATGGTTAAGATTATAAGCTCTAAAAGAAGCTAATCTGCATTCCAATCCTGGCGCCACTGCCTATTAGCTCTGTGATTCTATGGCTTAGAAAATGTATTTATAAAATAGGGATAAAATTACTTATCTTATGAGTTTTTGTAAAGAGTAAATGTGGTAAAATGAATAAACTTGTAGAAGAGTGCCTAGCCCAAGTGCATATTTGCTAAATGTTAGCTCATATAATATAATTATAAAATATCTGGGGCTGTTAAATGGCACTTAAGAAATAATTATGATGGAAGATAAAAAGATTTTCTACTCTGTTAATTTATTGCATTTTAAAATCATTGTTGTATTCATAAAGAGCCTTCCTGATTTGTACTGAGAAGTTTATTTAAAGTAGTGATACTTGCCATGTTCTATAGTAAAACTCATTTTGATTCATTTTTATCTAGTGATGTAGAAGAAAAACAGTGGTAAATAACATTCAACACTCAATGAATCTAACTATCTAATCTCAATCCATCATTCTCACCACTGTTAGAAATCAAAAGCATTCTAAGAAAACAATACTTAGGATAAAGAGTGATACTTTAAACTTTCAAGTAGAAAAGATTCAAGCAAAAATACAAATCAGCATGCAGTGCAGAATCTGAGGTTGAGATTTATCATTTGGCACTCTTGAGCTCAGATTTTGGCATATGAAATTTTCATTTGAGCAACAAAATGCATCTAATTGTGTAATTTGCAGTCCTTAATGAATGCATGTAAAAAGCAAGAGTAAATAGATAATGTTTTAATTCTTGAAGTAAAAAATATGACACGCTCTTGCAGGCACTGGCTTCTAAGAATCTTCTTGGCTTAGAATACAGTAATGAAATTGCAAGTGAATTTGAGAAATTGAGGTAAGTTAGCAATATATCATATAAGACAGAGAACTCAGATATTCGTGCCTTCAGTGAATATTTATATACAGCATATACTTTATACAATAATGCTAAGATGTTCAGTTCATAAATATGCATCCCCTAAATTATTTTTTACTATTTAATCTGATTATTTAACATTGAATAAAATATTAATAAGATCATAGAGGGATGCCAGTGGTTTATTAATTTTTGCTAATGCATCTGAATCAGGTAAACACAATATTTACATGTGAAGGACAAAATCCTGTTATTTTTTACCATTCTTTTCTTAGGTGAAATGGAAAATATCACTAAAAACTACTTTCTGACATTTCCACTATAAGAAATGTATGCAGAAATATTTAGTCATTCATTTTGTTACATAAATATTTATTGAAATATGTACTTTATGCCAGTTATTTGCATACATTATTTAGGACATTGCTTTTCCCACCTTTATGTTTCTATGATAAAGGACACTGATGTAGAATAGATTGATACTTTCACAATAGCCATTTTATCCTTTTTCCTCAATTTGAGTAATGTACCCATCTTAAAAACTACATTGCCTAGCATACATTGTACATAGGTTGAACATGCAACTAGATTCTAACCTATGATAAACCTAGTGGAAAGTATTGGAGTTTCCAGGCAAGTTTCTTACATAGAGAGAAGAAACTCAGCAGATAATAGCCTTTTGCTCTTTGACTCAAATAATCTTGCTACCAACATTTTATAAGCATAGTGAAGACCACCGCACCTTTCTGAGCAGAAAGTATCAGCTGCCTGGTCCCCAAATGTTTCTGTGGAACAACTATATCAGACTTCAGCTTCTTAAATCTGGACTTATCACAAAACAGAAAAATAAACTGAAATCTTATGTTCGCCATTCTTTTGGGGGATTTGTATTATAAACATCTAAAGCTATTCTTTAACTGACATTTGGGGACTTGCATTCTCAAATTCATAGTATTAATAAATTAGACAAGTTTTTTAGTTCTATAAATTCAGTGGGGAGTAAACAATATTTAAAACATCGTATATATGAAAAACCCACAGCTAACAACCCACTCAGTGGTGAAAGACTAAAAGCTTTTCCTCTAAGATTAGGAACAAGACCAAGATATTGATTTTCACCACTTCTGTTCAACAGGGTATTGTAAGCACTAGCCAGAATGTTTAGGAAAGAAGCAATAAAATACATCCAACTTGAAAGAAGTAAAATTACCTCTTTTCACAGATGTTATCACTTTCTATGTAGAAAACCCTAAAGATGATTCTCACACACACACACACACATACACACACACATACACACACACACACACACACACACACACACACACACAAACTGTTAAAGCTAAGAAACAAAGTTGACAAAGTATTGGGAGACAAAATCTACACTCAAAAATAAATTGCATTTTTATACACTAAAAATGGCCAATGTGAAAATAAAACTAAGGAAACAATTCCATTTATAATAGCACCAAAAATAATAATTAGAAATAATTTGCAGAGGCAAAAAACTTATACATAGAAAACTATAAAACATTCCTGAAATAAATTAAAGACATAAGTTGAATGATGTCTCATGTTCACGGTGGAAACACTTAATATTGTTAAGATGACAATACAAAATGCAAAGCAATCTACAGGCACAACACAATCACTCAAAATCCAACAGTGTTTTTTTGTAGAAATAGAAAAACTCATCCAAAAATTTACATGGAATCTCAAACAACTTCAAATAACCAAACAATCCTAGAAAAGGAGAGAAACTTGGAGGATTCATACTTTCTGATTTCTTACTTGCTAAAACTTATTAAAAGGTCACAGTAATCAAAACAATGTGATACTGATGTAAAGAAAAACATATCAACCCATAAAAGAGAATAGAAACCCCAAAACAAAACACTCATATACGTGTGGTCCATTGATTTTTGACAATGGTGCTAAGACCATTCATTAAGAGATGGGCACTTTTCTACTAACGGTGCTAGATAGTTTGGAAACTAGATATCCACATGCAAAGAATAAAGCTGCACCCTTACCTTATACCACATACAAAAATTAACTCAAAATGGACCAAAGATCTAATCTAAAGAGTTCTAATCTATAGAACTCTTTGAAGAACACAAGGGGAAAATCTTCATGACTTTGGATTGGGTAATGATTGCTTACATATGACATTAAAAGCATAGGCAATAAAAAAAGGAGATAAATTGAACATGAACATTAAAAACTTGTGCATCAAGAAAACTATCAAGAGAGTGAAAAGACTACTCAGAATGGGAGAAAATATTTGCAAATTATATGTAGATATGTATATGTATATAAATATTATGAAAATTAATCCTTCCACTTCTCTCTCTCTCTGCCCATAAGAATACAATCAGAAAGCAGCTGCCTATTAGACAAGAAGTGGCATACATATACAAAAGTGTGTATATATATACAAACACATATATGTGTATAAAAGCTCTTTATTTTTATTATATGGGATTAATTTTCAGAATATGTAAATCTTCTAAACATTTTCAGCAACAACAACAAAAACCAACCCAATTCAAAAATGAGCAAATAACATTTTTTTAAGATGGTTGTCTAGCTCTGTCATCCAGGCTGGAGTGCAGTGTCATGATTATAGCTCACTGTAGCCTCAAGCTACTAAGCTTAAGCAATCCTCCCCCTCACAGCCTGCTGAGTAGCTAGGACCAAAAGTATGTGACACCACACCCAACCCTTTTTTTTTTTTTGTAAATTTTTTTAGAGACAAGGTCTCACTGTGTTGTCCAGGCTGATCTCAAACTCCTGGCCTCAAGAGATTCTTCCACCTTGGACTCCCAAAGTGCTGAGATTACAGGCATAAGCCACTATGCCTGCAATCCTAGGCACAGGCAAGAGCAAAAACATTTCTCCAAAGAAGATATACAAATGATTAGAAGCATAAGAAAAAAAATGTTCAGCAATACTAGTCATTCAAAAAATGCAACTCAAGTCCACAATGAAATGCCACTTTTCACGGATTAGAATAGCTATTAAAAAAAAAAAAGCAGCAAATAACAAATGCTGGTGGAATGTGGAGAAATTGGAGACCTTGTGGATTGCTAACAGGAATATAAAATCGTGCAGCTGCTGCAGAAAACAGTTTAGTGGCTCTTCAAAAAGTTAAGCACGGTTGTCGTAGGACCCAGCAATTCTATTCCTAGGTATATAACCAAGATAATTGAAAGCAAGAATTCAAACAGATACTTGAACATCAGTGTTCACCAATGTTCATGGCAGCATTCTTGATAATTGCCAAAAGGTGGAAGCAACCCATGTGTATATCAACAGACAAATGGATAAACAAATACAACATATACATACAATGAAATATGATTCAGCCTTAAAAAGAAATGAAATTCTGATATGTGCCATAATGTAAATGAACCTTAGAGATATTACACTAAGTGAAATAAGCCACAAACACAAACGTCAAGTACTGTATGATTCCACTTATAAGAGTGTACTAGTCAGTTTGGGGTGCTATAACAATACTATGGACTGGGTAGCTTAAACACCAAATATTTTTTTCTCATAGATCTGGTGTCTAGGAAACCCAAGATCAAGGTGCTTGATCCTGCATCTGAAAAGGGTCACTTCTTGGCTTATAGGCAGCTGCTTCCTCATTGTGTTTTCATGCTGAAGAGAGAGGGGGAGAGTGAAAGGATGAACAAACAAACTCTCATATTCTTATCTCACTTCTTAAAAAGGCACTATATTAGGGTTCTCTAGAGAGACAGAATTGATAGGATAGCTGTATACATACAGGCGAGGTTATTAAGGAGTATGAACTCACATGATCACAAGGTGAGGTAACACAGTAGGTTATCTTCAAGCTGAGGAGCAAGGAAGCCAGTCTGAGTCTCAAAACTGAAGAACTTGGAGTCCAGTGTTTGAGGGCAGGAAGTGCCCAGCACAGGAGAAAGATGCAGTGTCGGAGGTGAAGCCAGTCTAGTCTTTACGTGTTCTTCTGTCTGCTTAAATTCTGGCTGCACTGGCAGCTGATTAGATTGTGCCCACGCAAATTTATGGTGGGTCTCCTTTTCCCAATCCACTGACTAAACTGTTACTCTCCTTTGGCAACACCTGCACAGACACGCCCAGGAACAATACTTTGCAGCCTTCAATCCAATCAAGTTGACAGTATTAACAATCACAGGCACAAAACATTCATGAGGGCTCCACCCTCATGGCTTAATTACGTCCCAAAAACCCCTCTTTTTTATACCATCACATTGGGAGTTAAGACTTCAACATCAAAACTTTGAAGAGACACATTTAGCCCATAACAACGAGGTATCTAGAATAGGCAAATTCATAGAGATGCAAAGCAGAATAGATGTTATCAGGGGCTGGGAAGAAATAATATGGAGTGTATTCATCTGTTCTCATGCTGCTAATAAAGACATACCTGAGACTGGGTAATTTATAAAGAAAAGATTCCACATGGCTGGGGAGGCCTCACAATCATGGTGGAAGGTGAAGAAAGGACAAAGTCATGTCTTGCGTGGTGGCAAGAAGAGAGCGTGTGCAGGGAAACTGCCCTTTATAAAACCATCAGATCTCATGAGTTTTATTCATTATCAGAAGAACAGCACAGGAAAACCACCCCCGTAATTCAACTACCGCCTACAGGGTCCCTCCCATGACACCTGGGAATTATGGGAGCTACAATTCAAGATGAGATTTAGGTGAGGACACAGCCAAACTATATCAAGGAGTGATAAAGAAATTCAGAGTATGATGTAGTTGTGGAAATAGTAGTGATGGTTGTACCAACGCAACTGAATTGTACACTTAAAAATGTTTTGAATGGAAAGTTTCATATTGTATATATTTTTGTTCATAATGTGTATATTTACAATTTTAAAAATATATACTTCTAGGATTCCTTTTTTTATTTCTAGTTGTATAATTAATTTAAAATAAGTTTAAAATAATTTTAAATATTAAATATGTAACATTAACTGTATTATCTTAGGAAAACTATCCAGATAATAATTCAAAATGTGATAAGAAATAATACAAAAATTTTTTCCTACTTATAACTTTTTTTAAAAATTGTTTCAAAAGAATATCAATTAAATCTTATTTTTTTATTATGGCAGCTATCCTTGTGTATTTTAAATAGCAAATAAAGCACCCAGAAAAAATAAGGCACACAGATTCTACAGCTAAAACAAACTTGGCCAAAGTTAATGCTAGTAGATGAGAGATTTCAATCTAAATATAAATCTGTTTCTCCAATGACGACATCTGCCACAATTTAGAGTACATCTAGAATAAGATGAATATTTTTGATAAGAATTCTACACACCAGTGATAATGTCATGGTCTAGTCTTGGAATTGCAACCTAATATAAAATTTCTTTTGAAAGTAAAGTAACTAATATGGGATTTTTTTTCCTCATTTTAAAAGATTGGCCTGTTTTCTTCTTGAGTTTTCTCTTACATGAGAAGAAAAGCAAAGTGGCTAAATGCTTAAAACATAAATGTTAACCAAATTATAAAGAATTCTAAACAACGTTCTACTTAATTCATTCTTTTCCTAACACATGTAGGAGGAATATGGTCATGGCATTTCCAGAATAACAGAATTCAAAATACAGAGTGTAGCCAATTCTGTAATGTATATTTTAAATAATTATTTTAAGATCAGGAATGTGACCACTGTGTTCTGGTGCGTTTTAATGTTAAGCTTCTTTCTTTGATGGGAATCTTACGGATTGTCTCTGAATATCAGAGCACACCATGCTTTAGGGGAAAATGGATGAAAATGTTTTTCAGTGCAAGATAAGATGGAAGTGAAAAAAAAAAAGCCATTCAATCACACAATGCAGAAAAAAAATCTTTTAAAATAACTTCTACAATAGTCTAAATCCTCTTTGTAATCAACTCTGACAGACTTTTTAAAAAATATATTTTATTGCACTTTAGATCTGGGGTACATATGAAAAGCATGCAGGATTGTTGCATAGGTACATACGTGGCAGTGTGGTTTGCTGCCTCCATCCCCCCATCACATATATCTGGCATTTCTCCCTATGTTATCCTGCCCCAACCTCCCTACCCCTGCTGTCCCTCCTCTATTCCCCCCCAACAGACACTCCCTGTGTCCATGTGTTCTCATTGTTCAACACCAGCCTATGAGTGAGAACATGCAGTGTTTATTTTTCTGTTCTTGTGTCAATTTGCTGAGAATGATGGTTTCCAGATTCGTCAACTCTGAGTCTTAACACAAAGTGTCTGCACACTAAAAGCCATGTCACGAGAATACTATAGCTAAAACCCACTTGGCCACGTCATTAACCACGTTAATGTTCCTTTCCCACACACCTCACTATAACTGCAGTGCCTGACAACTTAACAACTATTTTTCCTAAGCAGCATCACTTCTAGTTTTAGATGAGTTAAAGTGAAAATAAAACTTCTCATCATTTTGTGAATGTGAAAATATGTCAGTTTGCCTCCTGTATTCCTGTTTTTTAGATTAGAGAAAAATAGGAATCACATATTTTTTGAAGACTCTTGGACAACTGGCTTTGGGCATGATCGATATTTATTGGGGATTGTTTAGAATGCTCTGATAAAAGTGAACTTTGTTCCATTCTAGCTCTTGACTCTCAAAGACAGGAAATTACAAGAGAAAAGAAAAGAAAAATTGGCAAAGGAATATTGTAACATTTTGTCATACCATATATTCTTTCAGTAGACAGTCTTAGAATACACAGTAACATATTTATTCCCAAACTAGGGTTATACCAATGCAACAGAGTTTAAAACCAATTCCCAACACAAACCCAACTGTGCTATTCCTTTATATTTGTTAATAGATACTATGGCTTAGACCAAATCTACGAGCAAAGCGATTCCTTGGTCTCATAGCTAAGGGATACTGAAAGCTTGGTTTATTAGTTCATTTATAAGTATCACCTTTAGGATCCTGCTATTTGTATTTGAAGTTGAACCATAACCATCTAAATTAGAGTATTTAAATATGAGACAAATTAATATAGCTCCCTGATTGACAACAAAAGCTTCAATATTCTGGTTTGAAATATCTAGCTTCTTGATATGAAATCATTACCATTTGGAAATCCTGGACCCATAGTTCACTCATTTACCATTTCAAGATCCTCTGAGGTTTCCACTTGGGAAAGCTGGATGCCTAATTATCTAGTGTTAATGAAGCCCTAATTTTTACAGCATAAACTCGTCTAGTTAATTTTGCCAACTTTAGGGCAAGTATGTATCATTAGTATTACCTATTGACTCATTGATCTATAAAATAAAATTTAGCATTTCATTCTCAGCAACCTTTAGGTATCCAAGAAGAAAATATGTCATGACTTATGACAGCATCTTCTAGAAAAGTTAAATTACTGAATTCAAATGCCTTTCAAATAAAGCCATATTCTAAATACAAATTCTAAGTAACATTAATTGCTATTAAGTAACATTAATTACTTTAAGCATCAACTTGCTTCTGAAGATTTTAATTTTTATCAGAATTAAGTAGGACAATAAGAGAAATTACAGACTGGTGACTTTCATTCAAAAATGGTGGAATCAATGGCAGTATACCTGAGTTTCCACTCAGAACAACTATATTCAGTAACATCACAGAAGAGCTGAACAACACTCTTAACCAATTTAACCTAATGACATTCATTGAACACTGCACCCAATAATGACAATAAATATTCTTTGTGAGTCCATGCAGAATATTTACCAAAAAAATTAATCTATAATAACTCTTCAAATAAATGTAAACAAATTATAATAGGATTAAAATCACTTGACTTATGTTTTTGGAACATAATATAATTAATTAAAAATAATCTAATAAAAAAGTAACTGGATTATCTCTAGCTTCTTGGAAATAAAGCAATATCTATTAAATAAAAATATGTGTCAATAACTCACCAAAAAATTAGAAAATATTTTCAATAAAAGAATAACAAAGGTCCAGTATATCAAATCTTGCATGATAATCTGATAGAGTGCTTAGCGGTGTATTTGTGGCTTTTAAACGCATATATTAGAAAATAACAAAGGCTGAGAGTCACTAAATAAAGCATCCATCTTGAGAAACTAGCAAAAGAAGAGTAAATTAATCCCTAGAAAGCAAAAGGAAGGAAATAATAAAGAACGAAATACAAATTTGACAATTTAGATGAAAAGTAGACATTTCTTGAAATTAAATTACCAGTTTGACACAAGAAACCCTACATTTAGATGGTTTCATCAGTGAGTTCTTCCAAATACTTAAGGAAGTGCAAATTAAAAAAAAAAAACAAAACAAAACCCAAGTAGAAGCAACATATCTTACCTTGTTTTATAAGATTAGTGTAACTGTGATACAAAACCTGACAAGGATATTACAAGAAATAAAATTTCAGCGAATCTTTCTCATCAACAAGATGTAAAATCCTCAACAAAATATTATATCAAATTTAGGAATATATAAAAAGAATAACACACTACAACTAAGTGAGGTTTATTCTGTGAATATAAAGTTGATTAACATTTGAGAAAAATGTAATTTGATGCATTAGCCACAAAAAGAAATTCATATCCCTAAATGCATAGAAAGCTTGTGATAAAATTCCACATTCTTTACTAGAAACCAAACAAAAACCTCTAGCCTAAGTTGAATAGGCAGGAGTTTTCTTAATCTGCTAGTATCTTTTTAAAATAAAACAAAGATTATACAAAACGATTAATTACAAAAACTATTTGTCCTCTCCAAAACAGGGAATGAGACAAAGATAGCTCCTCTTCCCATTTCAAGTCAACAGTGTCTGCAGACAACATGATAGTACCTATAAAAAATCTGAAGGAACCTATACAGAAAGTTTAAAAATATGCAAAACTCAACTATGATGACAGAAGTCAGGTCAATGATTATTTCTGGTGGTGGTGGGATCTGGTTTCTAGAAGAAACACATAAGAATATCCTGTTTCTTGACCTTAGTGCAACCTACATTGAAGTTTTAATTTTTGAAAATGAATTGAGTTGCATAGATTTTGTGCACTTTTATATATGTATGTTTAACTATAAAAAATTATACTATATATTATAGGTAACATTTCTTGAGTCACTGAGATTATCACATGCTGAAAATTTTGTCACCTAATATGGACAACAATTTTAGAAGGTAAATACTGCTTTTAGCCCTATTTTACAAATAAAAAGTCAGTACTATGAACATAGAACCTTATGATGCTAAACTCATGTTCTTTATCACAAAATGTAATGCTTTTAATGCTTCTTAATTCAATGTTTTCTCAATCTCTCTTGACAATTTGTTCTGCTTTAGATTTTGAGTGATAAACACAGTTAAACTCCAATTCAAAATGTTTATGAATTCACAACAGCCATGAAAACTATTACATGTCTGAAAAACCCATGTTTAGGGAGATAATACTGCGTGCACATTGCATTTTACTTGCATTCATGCAAGATTGACTCAACCCGTCAAATGTTTGAAAATCAAAGCCAGACTTATGGTCCAAACACATATTAAATCATGTGCACAAATGATTCATAACAAAAGCCAATCCACCTCCAGTGTGCTAGCAGCCAAGAACAAATCACAGTTATGCCTAAATCTGTAGAACTACTCTTCTCATATATTGTTAATGATGAGATTACAAAGGCAGCAAAGCACAGGAGATAAATGGGTGACCATAAAATATAAGACATATGCTCCAGTAAGACCCAAAGTAATTGAAAAAAATTAGATCATGGTGGCACATCTTTCTATGCCATCTAGTTTTTTCAACCTCCCAGCAGAAGTTGATATAAGAAGAGAAAATATTTGCTGGTCGGCACACAAGGCAGTGAAACCTTCCCACTTTTGTGCAGATGGAAGCTAGCTTAATCTGGTTCATATGCTTTAAGCACATCTTAAAATAAAAACTGGAGGCTCACTTGTGCCCATAAAAAAACTGTGCATAAAGCTGCAGAAGTAGGCAAGCAATTTAAATTTCCAATATGTTTTGCAATTCTTTCTTAATTCCAACAGAGTAATAATGCTACCATTTTCACTTCATCATCTGATTCTTTTTAAAATCCACATTTACATTTCAAATATTATATCTGACCTAATTATTTCAAGAAATGTTGAAGTTGCCTCAAAAAATCAATTACGATACTCAGTCTGTTTTGTTTCCACTTACAAATTCATTATTTGAACTTGCTATCAGAATTCATAGCAGTAGAGTTTCCCGCTATAATACGTGGATGGCACCTGTTATTTTCTTTTGTAAGAGTCCTCAGAGTACTTTGGCAAACATGGTCATGAAAATATACAGTAACTATTTTTTTAGCATTATCCTACATAACTGGACAATGCTTACCTAACAATTGCTTTTAGATATTTACTGAATTTTAAAATAACACAATACTCATATTCATAGGTATTATTATTGTTATTTATGAACAACAGAAAGGCAAGCACTAAATCTTGGGGAAGTGTTTTTTAAGAATTTAGTCCTGGCTGGTCCAAGTACAATGTTGTTTACAACTAATTGATCACAACCAATTATATATTTCTTTGTCCCTTCTATTTATTCACTTTAGCCTTTGCAGAAAGAGAGAGAAAAGAAAGAGGAGGAGGAGAAGGAGGAAGAGGGGGGGAGGGGGAGATGGGGAGAGGGAGCGGGGAGGAAGGAAGGAGAAGAAATGGCTCCTTTATCTACTATTCTATATAACTAGTTGGCATGTTTCCTACTTTAGCCAAAAACAGGGAAGGATGTGTTGAAAATAATTTTGGTTTCATCTTAGTTTATTATTTTAATACCTGCTGAATCCAGTCTTCATGAAGGCAGGTTTCATGTGGGTCTTATTCAAATTTATTCTCACATTTTAGCACAGTGCCTATTGTATAATAGATGCTCAGTAAGTTTCTGTTGAATGCATGAATGAGTTGACCATTCAATTTTACCTTTGAAAGCTCACAATAGGAAACAGAAGATTGTATTTGTGTCAGAAGTCGCAGTATTACCAGGGGTCGGAATACTCCCAGGTTCGGTGGTACACTAGAAGGACTCACAAAACTCAGCAAATAGTCATATTCATGGTCATGATTTTTACAGCAAAAGCATACAATGCATAATCAGCACTGGGAAAGGACTCAAGGGTGAAGTTCTTAAGAGAACAGGCACAGGCTTTCCAAAGCCTTCTCCCAGCGGAGTTACGCAGGTTGTGTTTAATTTCCCAGCAGCAAGTTGTGACTTCACTCTTAAAATGCTGTCTACCAGGAATGCTCATCAGGACTCAGAGCCCAGGGTTACTGGGGGTGGGCACTGTCTGCCCAGCATGCACCAACACTCCAGACTCCCCCAGAGAAAGCAGGCATTGCTTATAAACCATTTGTTTGCATAAACAATTTAGGCACAGTGAGGCATTCTTATCAGTTCTAGGAAAAGCAAGAACCCTTCTGAAATCCCAGTTCCCAAATGCCAGTCAAGGGCTTACACTGTTTGCAGGCTTTTCTAATGATAGCAGTCACAGGTCTGCTATGTTTAGTCTTTTCTACACAGTGCTCATTTCAACCCCTCATGAAAATATAGTGCATCTCAACGTTTCTATTTGATTACTTTTTCCCATTTTAACAGTCTTGTGAAAAATCCCATATTATATCCACTATCACTGATTGCTAACAAATGTATTTTAAGGTAACATTAAGTAACATAACTAATAATATGTGCTCCACTTAAGTTGATGTGATAAGAAGAATATTCAACGGCAAAAAAACAAATAAAAAGCCAATTTCCTTACTGGACTTCTCTACTATTATGATTTATTTTTATGGTTGTCTTAGGAAGGGGCCTTTTTCCAATTTATACTTATTCTAAAAGTTGGAAACATTATTTTATGAATATTGCATCTTAAAGCATTTAGGCTTTTTGTAAATAATCAATGGTACAAATATTGGTTGAATAAATAAATTCATAAACACATATATACGTATGCTCTTTGAAAGATAAATTTTTCCATTGGCTAAAACTTTAATAAAATCCTTTAAAAGAATAGCTTTCCTGCCTACTAGCTAACTTATGGTTAAGGACATACTAATGAATTAACACAAATGAGCCTAAACTTTCAATGGAAAATGTATATGTTCATAGAGAAACTGTATAGGGAGATGTTAATAGAGAAATTGTCTTCTGCTGGAAAGATGGGATAATTGTGGTAAATTGCTTTAATAGAATCAATACTTTACCCATTGAGAAATAGATTCCATTGCCATGAAATTATGCAGTCCTTCCAATCAAGAGTACACTGTTCTACCCTAGAACCTGGATTTGATCATATGATGTGTTTTGGCCAACAGGATGCCATCATTCGTGATGCAAGTGGAAGCTTGAAAAATTATTTACCAGACTGGGTTACGTTCTTGTCCTTCTGCCATTGTCAGGAGAATAATGTTCCTGAGCAGGCCCACTGCTCTCAGGAGAAAGATGAGTGACACATGGAGCAATGCTGAGTGTTCCCATCTGAGTTCAGTCTAAAGCAGCTGACCCCCGGCCAACTCCACATGCCTGAATGAGTCAAGCCAAAATTAGAAGATCCACCCAGCTGAGCCTGGCCTAGATTCACTGAGCAACATTGACTCATGAGAAATAAACACTTACTTTTGCCACTTGACTGTTAATAAAAATCACGTAAAAGTCATAGATGCAAATTATAGAAGACATTATGGCCAAGCCACAAAGATGAGAGTTTGCAACAATACTGAGCATTTATAGCTGCCTGAAAGCAGATGCCAGGTATTGCCTGAAAATGATATTTACTTTTTTAAAGCATTTTTGTTGGATCAGTTAAAACCAAAACATAAAAAATATTTTGCAAGGGCCATTTAAAGATGGGGCTTGAGTCATTCCAGGTTGGGCATTAGAAGTTAATTTGATATTATTTTATATTTATAGATTACAGAAATCTTGACTCTCTGGTAACATTCTATTCTTCTATTTAACTTTTTATTTAAATCTTGAATCAGTTTTTGTCCACCACACACCAGCATGGGAGAGTGAACACAGAAAGCGTGGTAAACAGTTCCATTATACTGTGCTGAAAAATTCCCAAAGTCAGTCTTGAGTTTGACCAGTAGAGGAGTTACAGGAGAAGAAACAAAACTGAAAGACAAGGAATTGATATTTTCATCTCATTCTAGGTCTCTATCATCAAGGGGGAAATAAAAATAAATCACAGAAAAAGAAGTAACAGCTATCCTATTATGGCCGTGAGCTCTCAAATTCCCAAAGTTTTCCTGTTCAGACATCCCTATCAACTAACAATAATAAGAGTAAGTAGTTTCTTATAAACTCTAAAATCATTTGGAGCAAAGTCCTATCTGATGATATTAGTTACGATAGCATAATCTATCACAACAAATTAACTCCTGAATTTCAATAGCTTAAAACAGTCAATGTGTATTTATTGTTCACTGAAGAGTCCCACGTGGGAGGTTTTCCTTCTGAGTCCCTTCTTCAAGGACTCAGCCTTTGCCCATTGTATGGTTCCATCTTTTCCTATAGCCTGGGAATCCTCTGCAACCAGCTACTGTACAGGAAAGAAAGAATGGAGAAAGTACACCTGCTTCACAAAAGCCTCAGCCCAGAAGCCACACTTTTTCTGATAGTCCACTGACAAGAACTAGTCACATGGACACATAGAGGTGCAAAGGAGGTTAGGATGTGTAGTTCCATGCTGTACAGAAGGCTTTTAGCAAAAACTTTATAGAATTGAAGTGAGAGCATGAATTTTGGGTGAATCCTAGCCATCATCCTTATCACACTGATACAACTATGTTTTGGCCATAGAAAATATCACAAGTCTTCAATGTATTGAGTGCTCAATACATATTGGTAGAATAACTAAATTATTTGAACTCATGCACCTGTTCTTGTCCTGAAGCATTAATATAGCTATCATCGGTATATTTATTGGCTTTCACTGAGTATTTGCTCTGTACCAATGGCTAAGCTCATTAACTAGCTTTGAGAATGGCTATTGCCAGTATTCCCATTTTGCAGATGAGGAAACAAATTTAACAGTAAAGTAACTTGCCCAAGGTCACAGAACTATTAGATGTTAAAATCAGACTTCAAATCTAAGCCTGACTCCACAACTGAAACTTTTTAAGGCACTGAATGACTTCTCCACAGCTATTAGCTCAATCACATGCTGATTTGTAATGTAACATTTTCCATTATGGGCATCTCTTTGCTAGTTATTGCAAGCTCTTTGAGGAGATAATTGAACCCTTTCATAAATAATTTCCTGCTTCATCTTTCACTGAAAAGTGGGTAAGTTGTGAATGCCTTAAATTGTTGCTGGATCCAGAGTGAGGATCAAAATCTTAGTGAAAATGCAATGTTAAATTCTCCGTGCCATCACATTTGAGCAGATGAACTTTTTAATGACAGTTTAAAACAACTTTTTCCAACATATATCCGTGGCCTGGGCAGTTTACAAATATTAGGTTTTACAAGATAGCTTTACAAGAATCATTTTATTTTTGAGATGAGCAGATATTGTTTACCTTAATATTAAAGTTCAATAAAAATAGGATGAACTATGTATGTTTACTGTATCGATAGATAATTCATATTTGGTGTCATATCAGACACATCTACAAAACCGTAGGAGCTCCTAGTTTCCCTTCTCTCTGACATGAAATCTAATGGGTTGAGTGCCCCTCTTACATCTTAGAGCCATGTTACCATGGCTTGTCAGGCTGCAAAGGCAGGAAAAGAGACATGGAGAAGAGGCACATTCTCTGAACTCTCTTGGCCCGCAATTCACACATCTTTTCTCGGCCTTATCTATTGGCTGGAACTAGTGATGTGACCCTAGCCTCACTCCAAGAAAGACCAAGAAATGTAGGGGAACACAGACCTATTTGGCAGGTACTATTTCTGCTATGTTCACAGCAAAAACAGGCACCCAATTTTCTTGAGAGCTACCCTAGCGATTTTTCCATGTATTACAGTGCTCCTGCAAAGTGTACTTAAGGAGCTCAAAAGACATTATCTGTGGCCCTTTCGGTTTTGTTCATCGAGATTAATTTTAAACAAAAATAAAATTCTTATAGAATTGTGGTGACAGACATTATCATGAAATTGAGTCTTGTGACTCTGAATTTGGATGCCTTGACCTTGACTTACGAAATTTATTATATAAGCTCCAAGTGATTTACAGCCAAAGCTGGGTACCTGAAGCTTGATAACAGCATATATGATTTAGTAGCGTTCTTCCATAAAGAATTACATATTTTTTCTCTTTGGATATGAATTCTGTTTCTTACGTTCTACAATAAAACCAAACTATCTTACACATAAAGCTTTCTGCAGGCCTATGTTGTGATGTTGCAGGGTTCTTTGTTAACACTAACTGAAAAATCAACACAACTAGAGTGATAACATAGCTGCCTATTTTCCCTTTCTTTTCCTTGATGATAAGGATCACACAAAGTGCATGTAGCAAATTACTGAATAAATTTTTTCCAGCTTTAATAAGTTTTTTAAATTAATGCCACACAAAGTAGAATATTTTCTAGCCCCGTTTTTAAGAAAATTAATAGCATCATATTTACTAATAATTTGGACTTATTATCCATCACTCATCTCTCAAGTACTTTATAGGAAAATTACTATTTTTACAAGAAAATAGATTCTTCCAACTCTGCTCACTTTGATTAGGAAAGATGTGCCTGAGAGTTTAGAAACTCCTGGAAAGCCTCTCATATGTTAACCTCTTTTTATTATAAAAGAGCCTGTTACTCATATGTACAAATGGACAAGAGGCATCATTTTAACCAAATCCTTAATTGTGGGCTGTGGAGAATATTATAATCATTTGCCCAAACCAAATAATTACAAGCATTTCTTATGGTGGCATAATTTTATCTGGAATTTTGTTAGAAGGACATTACCTTGGCCCTTAAATAATGTTTGCTTTTCTAGACTGTCAAATACCAGATTATATTATTAATAGTTAAACAATGATCTCAAAAATACTTTCATTTATATCTCATTTGGTGTCTGTATTCCCTAGACACTAAGGGGAGTTTTCAGAAATTTTGATGTCTTGTGCTTTATGGATGCCTAAAAGAGGACTCAGTCTGTCTGGTTTAGGAAAGCTAGAAAATTGTCAGAATTTCTCAGAACAGATCAGGCCATCTGATATAGCCCATGGCAAGTGGCATTCAGCATGGAGAAGACTCTTCTTAAATCCCTCAATATCAGTAGGTAAACTTTTAGTATTTATTGGCTACAAAAACATAATGGCAAAAGTTTCAAATATAAAAAAAAAAATTTAAGAGAGTGGTTAGGACATTTAATTTAGACAAATTGAAGAATTTAAAGCATGAGAAAGTAAAGGAGAAAAATAATTTAGTTAGAATCTGCAATTCTTCTCACTCTTCCCAATCAGTAAATCATGTCCTGAAATGATCATCAGATGGAAGAAGTGAAGATGCTTTTTTCTTGGTCTTCTCAGTTGCCAATGGCTTCTCATAGTGTGAGCATCAGGCCACACAGGCAATGATTCTAGTGACAAGATTAAGTACTTATATATAACATTTTTCCTAAACACCTGCTAACATCTTTATTCCTCAACCATCAAAACAGCACTGGGGGAAAAACTAACTGGGTTGGCCCTACTGAGAAGTAATATGCCTGTAAACTCTATGAGAAATGTGGCAGATTTTCAAAGGTAATTGTAACAACACCTAACTTTCACTTTACTATCTAAGAATTTGAGCATCTAAGAAAATTTAATCGATACTATGTAATTGTCATAATAGGATCCATATTCACATCATTATTCACTCTGAGTGGGCAAAAGGGTTCATAGCTACTTTGCAGACTTGTTGAATTCTCCAGGGGATGTTATGGACAATGTGAGAACTACTAATTCAGAGGTCAATGCTAAAAAGGCCAAAATGTTTAAAATGCATAGCACTCAGGATTCAGACACTTTCCCAGCAAAGCAAGTCAATAGCCTACTCACAAGAAACATTCACCTGTGCATGGACAGGGGTACACAAATGAACATGACATTATTCTCTAGTTCAGTCAATCTTCAGCAAAGAGCATACAGATTGCCCACAACTAATATTCAAGCCTTGGAGTGAGAGGCATAAGGGCTCAACCCCTTACTACCGGAGAGTTAAATGTAAGTCACTTAATTCTGAGCTTCACTATTTGCATTTTAAAATAAGATCTTGTGAGAATTAAACCAAAGCAATTATGTAAAGTGCTGGAACTCAGTAAATAAAGTAGTTGCAAAGGGTAAGGCAGATTTATGTGTACTGATGTAAGGTGATTGCCAAAATACTGTTAATTTTTTTTTAAATCAAGGTTTAAAATAATATATTTAGCTTGATAAAAGCAATACAAAATATATATCTGTATATATATATGTGTGTGTGTATATGCACACATACATATGCATTTGATTGTATGTGGGCTTTTTCTGTAAAAGGACAAATGACAAATATTTTAGACTCTGTGGAGCAGATGGGTTCTGTTGCAACTACTCTGCTTTTGTAGCAAAAAAGCAGACATACACAATACATAAATGGATGGGTGTAGCTGTGTTCCACAAAAACTTTATTTAGTCCAAGGGCTATTCTGCATCTCTGGAAGGATAAACAAGACCTCAGCAATAACAGTTGACTCTGGAGAAAATAATCCAGATGAATGAAAGGAGATAGAGAATCACTTTTTATCTTATACATTTTTATAACTTTGAATTATATACAATGTATTGTTTTTAAACACTAAATACATTTACCTTTGGGAATGCAGGCATATTTCTGAGATATTACAGATTCGGTTCCAGACCACTACAATAAAGCAATATCAAAATAAACTGAGTTACATGAATTTTCAGTTTTTCACCATGTATAAAAGTTATATTTATACTTTTTTCTATTATGTAATAGCATTTCGTACATAGCTTAATTTAAAAATACTATATTGCTTAAAAATGCTAATGATTATATGAGTCTTCAGTGAGTTGTAATCTTTTTACTGATGGAGGGTCTTGCCTCAATGTTGATGGCTGCTGACTGATCAGGGTGGTGGCTGCTGAAGGCTGGAGTGGCTGTGGCAATTTATTAAAATAAGCCAATAATAAAGTTTGCAGCATCTATTGACTTTTAATTTCACTGAAGATTTCTCTGTAGAATGTGATGCTGTCTGATAGCCTTATACCCACAGTGGTACTTCTTTCATAATTGAAGTCAATTCTTTCAAATCCTGCTACTGCTTTATCAACTGTATTTTTTAAAACTGTATTTTAAGTTCTGGGGTGCACGTACAGATTGTGCAGGATTGTTACACAGGTACACACATGCCATGGTGGTTTGCTGTGTCCATCCTCCCGTCATCTACATTAGGTATTTCTCCTAATGTTATCCCTCCCCAATCCTCCCACCCCCTGCTATCCCTCCTTAGCACCCCCACACCCCAACAGGCCCCGGTGTGTGATGTTCCCCTCCCTGTGTCCATGTGTTCTCGTTGTTCAACACCACTTATGACTGAGAACATGCGGTGTTTGGTTTTCTGTCCTTGTGTCAATTTGCTGAGAATGATGATTTCTAGCTTCATCCATGTCACTGCAAAGGATACGAACTCATCTTTTTTTATGGCTGCGTAGTATTCCATGGTGTATATATGCCACATTTTCTTTATCCAGTCTATCATTGATGGGCATCTGGGTTGGTTCCAAGTCTTTGCTATTGTAAACAGTGCTGCAATGATCATACATGTGCATGTGTTTTTATAGTAGAATGATTTATAATCCTTTGGGTATATACCCAGTAATGGCATTTCTATTTCTGCATCCTTGAGGAAACGCCACACTGTCCTTCACAATGGTTGAACTTATTTACACTCCCACTAACAGTGCAAAAGTGTTTCTATTTCTCCACATCCTCTCCAGCATCTGTTGTCTCCTGATTTTTTAATGATCGCCATTCTAACTGGCATGAGATGGTATATGAGTGTTTTTGATTTGCATTTCTCTAATGATGAGAAAACAGCAAATGATGATGAGCTTTTTTTCATATGTTTGTTAGTTGTATAAATATCTTCTTTTGAAAAGTGTCTGTTCATATCCTTCACCTTTTTTTTCTTGTAAATTTAAGTTCTTTGCAGATTCTGGATATTAGCCCTTTGTCAAATGGGTAGGTTGAAAAATATTTTCTCATTCTGTTGGTTGTCAGTTCACTCTAATGATAGTTTCTTTTGCTGTGCAGAAGCTCTTAAGTTTAACTAGATCCCATTTGTCTATTTTGGCTTTTGTTGCCACTGCTTTTGGTGTTTTAGTCATGAAGTCTTCGCCTATGCCTATGTCCTGAATGGTATTGCCTAGGTTTTCTCCTAAGGTTTTTATGGTTTTAGGTCTTACATTAAAATCTTTAATCCATTTTGAGTTTATTTTTGTGTAAGGTATAAGGAAGGGGTGCAGTTTCAGATTTCTGCTTATGGCTAGCCAGTTTTCCCAACACCATTTATTAAACAGGGAATCCTTTCCCCATTGCTTGTTTTTTTCTGGTTTGTCAATGATCCGATGGCTGTAGACATGTGGCCTTATTTCTGAGGCCTCTGTTCTGTTCCATTGGTCTATATCTCTGTTTTGGTACCAGCACCATGCTGTTTTGATTACTGTAGCCTTGTAGTATAGTTTGAAGTCAGATAGCGTGATGCTTCCAGCTTTGTTTTTCTGTTTTCTTGTTTTGTTTTGTTTTTTGCTCAGAATTGTCTTGGCTTTGTGGGCTCTTTTTTGGTTCCATATGAAATTTAAGTTGGTTTGTTCCAGTTCTGTGAAGAATGTCAATGGTAGCTTGATGAGGATTGCATTGAATTTGTAAATTACTTTGGGCAGTATGGCCATTTTCACAATATTGATTCTTCCTAACCATGAGCATGGAATGCTTTTCCATCTGTTTGTGTTTTCTCTTATTTCCTTGAGCAGTGGTTTGTAGTTCTCCTTGAAGAGGTCCTTCACATCCCTTGTTAGTTGTATTCATACATATTTTATTCTCTTTGTAGCAATTGTGAATGGGAGTTCACTCATGATTTGGCTCTCTGTTTGTCTGTTTTTGGTATATAGGAATGCTTGTGATTTTTGCAAATTGATTTTGTATCCTGAGACTTTGCTGAAGTTGCTTATCAGCTTAAGGAGATTTGGGGCTGAGATGATGGGGGTCTTTAAAATACTCAATCATATCATCCGCAAACAGTGACAATTTGGCTTCCTCTTTTTCTAATGGAATACACTTTATTTATTTTTCTTGCCTGATTTCTCTGTCCAGATCTTCTAATACTATGCTGAATAGGAGTGGTGAGAAAGGGCAACCTTGCCTTGTGCCAGTTTTCAAAGGGAATGCATCCAGTTTTTGCTCATTCTTAAAATAATAAAAGCTATTTATAACAAACCCACAGCCAACACCAAACTAAATTTAAGTAATATTTCAAATCCTTGGTTGTCATGTCAACAATGTTCACACCATCTTCTCCAGAAGTAGATTTTATCTCAAAAAACCACTTTCTTTGCTCATCCATAAGATGCAACACAACTCTTCATCCATTAAACTTTGATCAAGATATTGCAGAAATTTAGTGACATACTCAGGCTCCACCTCTAATTCTAGTTTTCTTGCTATTTCCATCATATCTGCAGTTTCCTCCACTGAAGTCTTGAATATCTCAAAGGCATCCATGAGGGAATCACCTTCTTCCATGGAATCACCTTCTTCCAAAAGTCCTGTTAATATTGACATTCTGACCTCTTCTCATGAATCAGGAGTGTTCTTAATGGCATCTAGAATAATGAATCCTTTTCAGAAGGTTTTTCATTTACTTTACCCAGATCCACCACTGGAATCACCATCTATGGCACCCATAGCCTTATGAAATGTTTTTAAGTCATAAGTCTTGAAAGTAGAAATTACTCTTAGATCCATGGGCTACAGAATGGATATTGTGTTAACAGGTGTAAACCCAACATTAATATGTATCTCTACCAAAGCTCTTCTTAAATAAGTGTATTGTCAATAGGCAGTAATACTTCAAAAGAAATGTTTTTCTCTGAGTAGTAGTTCTTAACAGTGGGTTTAAAATATTCAGCAAACCATACTGTAAACAGATATGCTGTCATCCAGGCTTTGTTATTCCATTTATTATTTTTTAATTCTGTTTTGAGACAGTCTCGCTCTATCACCCAGACTGGAGTGCAGTGGTGTGATCTTGACTCACTGCAGCCTCTGCCTCCTTGGTTCAAGCGATTCTTCTGCCTCAGCCCCTGAATAGCTTGGACCACAGTTGCAGGCCACCATGCCTGGCTATTTTTTTATTTTTAAATTTTATTTTTCCATAAGTTATTGGGGTACAGGTGGTATTTGGTTACAGGAGTAAGTTCTTTAGTGGTGATTTACAAGATTTTGGTGCACCCATCACCAGACAAGTATAATTTTTGTAGTTTTAGTAGAGATAAGGTTTCACTATGTTGTCCAGTTTGGCCTAGAACTCCTGACCTCAAGTGATCCACGTGCCTTGGCCTACCAAAGTGCTGAGATTATAGGCAGGAGCCACTACACCTGGCCTGTTATTCCATTTAAAGGGAATAGGCAGAATAGATTTAGCATAGTTCTTAAGGGTTCCAGGATAGATTTAGCATAATTCTTAAGGGTCCCAGGATTTTCAGAATGGTAAATTAACATTGGCTTCAATTTAAAGTCAGGGCATAAGCCCCTAACAAGAGTCAGTCTGTCCATTGAAGCTTTGAAGCCAGGTATTGACTTCTTCTCTCTATGAAAGTTTTAGATAGCATCTTCTTTCAGTAGAAGCTATTTTATCTGCAGTGAAAATTTGTTGTTTAGTATGGCCACCTTCATCAGTGATCTTAGCTAGATCATCTGGATAACTTGCAACAGCTTCTCCACAAGCTCTTGCTGCTTCATCTTGCACTGCCCTGTTGTGGAGATGGCTTCTTTCCTTAAACATCATAAACCAGTCTCTGCTGATTTTTCTTCTGTAGCTGCTTCACCTCTCCTCCCTCAGCCTTTACAGAATTGAAGAGACACAGGGCTTTGCTGTGGATTAGTTTTTGGCTCAATAAGGGAATGTTGTGTCTGGTTTGATCCTCTATCTAAACCACTAAACCTTTCTCCATATCAGCAATAAGGCTGTCTTGCATTTTTATTATTTGTGTATTCACTGGAGAGCACTTTTAATTTCCTTTAAGAACCTTTCCTTTGCATTTACAACTTAAGTGTTTGGCGCAACAGGCCTAGCTTTTCTTCTGTCTTAACTTTCAACATCCTTTCCTCACTAAGTTTAATCATTTCTAGCTTTTGATTCTAAGGGAGAGACATACAAGTCTTCCTTTCACTTGAACACTTAGTGGCCACTATAGGGTTACTAATGGGCCTAAATACAAAATTATGGAGTATTGAGTAAGAGGAAGGCCCAAGACAGGGTGAGAGACGGGAAACAGGAAGTCGATGGAGCAACCAGAACAAACTAATTACGTTCACTTATGGGTGTAGTTTGGCCCCCCAAAACAATTACAAGAATGACACCAAACATCACTGATCAACGATCACTATGGAAGATATTATAATGGTGAGTTTTAAACTAGCGCAAGAATTACAAAAATATGACACAGGGACACAAAGTGGGTGCTTACAGACTTGCTCAAAGCAGGGTTGCCACAGACCTTCAGTTTGTAAAAAGTACAGTATCTGTGAAATGCAATAAAATGATAGGCAATAAAATAAAGTGTTCCTGTAATTATTCTTTTGATGTATCAATCAGTTTCCTAGGACATCAGTTTTATCTTCTGCGGAAAGGGAATATAACATCATCTATCCTTTCACTGGGTTATTGTGGAAATAAACTCAAACAATGAATGTAAATGTGCTTTATAAACAGGAAAGTACACGTATTATTTTGTAGCTGTTGCATTTGGGGAACTAGGGCAGCTTAGTAACTGAGAGCTCAGGTATTAGAACTGGCCTATTGAAGACCAACCGGCATATTTCCAGTTTCTTTTCCCTTTTATTACCACTGTGTTCTAACAGAATGCAAACTGAAATCAATACTGGGCTCAAAGTAATTTAGACAGTAAATCTAACATATTGAAAACTGGTACATAGAAATCAAAGTTCTAACTGAGACTCACACTTTTAATAATTCATAATATTCTTTTCTTAAATCTATGTAATTTACTAAGGAGGAAAACTAAAATAAGGAACATGCTTTTCTCAAGTATTTTTTTAACTTTCATGTCAATTCTGGAGTTATTTGACCCTGGACCTTGTCCAGCTGACATTCAGAGTTTCTGTAAATATTGTACAATTAGAATTGATCAGAATAATAACCTTATCCACAATAAAATCCTCAAACACTAAGTAAGATTTAATTAAATCATGTCAAATATGTTATGGTGACACAATGAAATAGACAAATGTATTTTATTTTCAATAATAAATTTTAAAATGAAAAGGAAGTTTAGGTTATACTCAAGCTAAACTAAACCATCCCTTTTCATTAAAAATTGATTTATAGAGATTTATTTGAGAGGCGAGTATAAAAGGTTGTTGGATTATGCCTCCTCTAGCAGTTGTTTATAACCACTGGGATCGAATGTAAGAGATGGAAACATTTTAAGACACATGAAAAAAGACAGGTATATCAGCGTAATGAAATAAAGCACCTAGTGTTTATAAAAATAAGAGTACAGATCTTCGGCAATGTGAAATATGAACAAACACTGATTGGTAAATGTGTATCTTATAACTACATTTAAATCATCTTGAAAGTTTGAAGAACATATACCACTTTATGTAAGGATCCCTTAAATACAGAATTTGCTGAGTAGTGAAAGCTGGAGATGAAATGTGGAGAGTCTTTCGTGTATTTTGACCAACAATGAATCCAATATTGAAATGGAAGAGGCCATATTTGTCACTGAGTCTTAGACCCTGAGGTAAGGCACCTATGAGCAAAAAACACAGGTATTCATAAATCTGAGCTCAACAATAATAGACTGGATGAAAAAATGGATTTTGTGTAGCAAATTCTCTAGGTAGCGAAAGATAAAAGACATTCTTGTTTACAAACAGAGGCACGAAGCAAAGAATGCTTCACTGATGGAAAAGCTAATTAGATCTTTGGAAAACTGTTCCAAGGCAGAGAAGATAGAGTGAATATCAAGGGGACTAGTTTAAGAGGAGTGCCCCAAGGATGAAGGAAACAAACCAAAGTGAAAGAAACTTATTGGGGAAAAAAATAATACACAAATAGCCTTCACTGTGTGGTACGTATTCTTGCTGAAAATGGGTGGTGGCAGAAGTTATGAATAACATGGGATATTTCCACTAATTAATTGACATGTAGCAACTAAGTAATTTGAATTCCAAAAATGAAATTTCTGAAACCAAATACAATTGCAGAACTTGCCTCACCAGGAATAGTCTGCAGAAGTGGCCCTACTAGCCCCAGTTACTGGAAAAGTGAGAGTGCCTGCAGGCAGAATTTCAGGGCTTGAAGATTATATAATTTGGGCCTTCTCAGTAAGTAAAGAAAAATACAAAATTACTAATACAAAACTAGATAGATATAAGAGCAGATTTTTATTTCAAATGAGAAACAAAATCACAACAAATTACACATATCAAAAAACTGATAAATGACACAAACATCACATAATCCAGAGGGGGGAAAAGCTATAATATAGGATTAATACTTTGACATAAATTGACCCTGCATCTTTTAGACAAGATGTCAGAAAAATTGTCAGTAGGCACCCCATGGAAGCCATTCTTAAACCAGGATGGCTAGCATAACTCCATAACTTTACTAGATGCTTGGAAGTGACTTTGAGCCACATAAACCCAAACTAAGTGTATCCCCAACTTAATCTCTTTTGGCAGATCCCACTCAATCATGGACAATCCAAACTCCTTAGTCAGGAGAGGAAATGTGCTGGAGGGCAAGTTAGAGTGGTACAATAGTGGTCTTAAACTACTAAAGTCAAAACGATTTTTCCAAGTTTTACAGAAACACGTTGTGGTGAATGCATTGTGAGCACACTGCTGGACTCCTCCCAGAACCTTGCAAGGGGCCCGAGCAAGTGAGAGTTCCTGCAGCTTGGCTCAGCTTCCTTCACTTCACTTTAAGCTTGCCTTTGCATGGCCATTGATGCTTCTTGACTGGATACAAGTTGCCATAGATAGGAGGCAAAAACAGTCTGGGCTAGCCAGGTGCAGTGGCCCACGCCTGTAATCCCAACACTCTGGGAGGCTGAGGTGGATGAATCACCCAAAGTCAGGAGCTCAAGACCAGTCTGGCCAACATGGTGAAACCCGTCTCTACTAAAAATACAACATTAGGCCGCGGTGGCTCACGTCTGTAATCCCAGCACTTTGGGAGGCCGAGGCAGGCAGATCACGAACTCAGGAGGCAGAAGCAGAGGTTGCAGTGAGCTAAGATCGTGCCACTGCACTCCAGGCTGATAACAGAGCAAGACTCTGTCTCCAAAAATAATAGTAATAATTAGCAAGGTGCGGTGGTGTGCACCTGTAATTCCAGCTACTCAGGAGGGTGAGGAAGGAGAATCTCTTGAACCTGAGAGGTGGAAGTTGCAGTGAATGGAGATCATGCCACTGCTGGGTCAAAGAGTGAGACTTTGTCTCAAAAAAAAAAAAGAAAAGAAAAGAAAAAGAAAACAGGAAAAAGTCTGGGCCAGAAAGTAGGTCTTCAGTAGACATGATTATGAATTTATAAGATAATTTACTTTCAGCTATTGCCCTTCTGTTTCATATTTGTAAAACTTACCAATAGTGAAAATTCGAACAGTTACTTAAAAATATTTCAGGGAAGGCCAGGCGCGGTGGTTCATACCTGTAATCCCAACACTTTGGGAGGCTGATGCTGGCAGATCACCTGAGGTCAGGAGTTCAAGACCAGCCTTGCCAACATGGCGAAACCCTGTCTCTACTAAAAGTACAAAAAAATTAGATGGGAGCGACGGTGGGTGCCTGTAATCCCAGCTACTCAGGAGGCTCAAATAAGAGAATTGCTTGAACCCAGGAGGCAGAGGTTGCAGTGAGTCAAGATTGCACCACTGCACTCCAGCCTGGGTGACAGAGTGGAACTCCATCTCCAAAAAAAAAAAAACCAAAAAAGTATATATTTTTTCTTCAGAGAAATTTTTGCTTGTTAATTTTTTTTGAAGTTTCCAGATTCTTTTACAGAAAGATTAATGGGACTTTAATGGCAAAAGATTTAGAATTTCTAGGCTTTATGTGATATGACCCAAAGGATGATGTTGGAGTTTTCTCTATCTGAGAAAAATCTGCCCTGTAAGAATATTAAACTTCTCTCTCAGACACTCATCACTATAGAATAAAAGAATGATTCAAGGTCATTCACCATTATAATTCAAAGTCCTCTCTAGCTTAGGCTAAGAAATTTGGCCACATTATTATCAATTAGAAAACTCATTGAAAAATCTGTATATTAGAGCAGAGAGTTACCAACCATGTGTCTGAGAGAATATTACCCAGGAAAGCTATGTTCTGAGTTTTGAGGCAGAACAGAGATAATGAATATAGATGGAAGAAAATGATCTCTTCCAGGAAGAGTTTCTGCATATAGAAGACAAGCCATAATTGGACATTCCATGAGGGCTGGGAAATGGAGCATAGTGGCAGCAACCCTTCAAAAGAGTTAAGAAAAACATAGAAGGAAGAGGTAAAGCGATTCTAAGTTACATAGCTGTTTTATTGTGTAGTTTTGTCAACGGCTGGCTTTGCCCTCAGTATCTGACAATAACAAAGACTAATGCATGTGCATACGTAAGGCCATGGGTCCAAGCTTCATGTGTAAGCCATGTGCATTGGACTGGAGAAATCAACAGTAAACTCCAGGGAGTGAGCAGGCCCCTTTTCATACCAGTTGCTTTAGACAGCAGAGATCTGACAGCGATCTCTTTTAGGTGACAAGCTCAGGCCAACATTTCCCAAAAGGATGTAAGTGGACCTCTGCTGGTATGTGAGATGTTATGATTTAAACTGTTATTTCTATTTAATGCTTTTATCTGGCATTGTATTTATCTTAATATGATACAGGAAAAAATATTGACCCAGTGGGTTTACAGATATTATAATGTTTTCTTGTAATTAATTAAATAAAAAGGAAGTCAATTTAGAAGTAAACAATAATTACCAGTATTCTGAATAGGTGATATTGAGATGTGACAAGAATCACAAGGGGGAATTAGAATAATAAAGGCTTGGAGCAATCCCATTACTGAGTCTAAACCCAAAGGAATATAAATCATTCTATTATAAAGACACATGAAGGCCAGGCACAATGGCTCATGCCTGTAATCCCAGCACTTTGCAAGGCCAAGTTGGGCAGATCACTTGAGATCAGGAGTTCAAGACCAGCCTGGCCAACATGGTGAAACCTCATCTCTACTAAAAATACAAAAAGGAGCCACGTGTGGTGGTGCCCGCCTATAATTCCAGCTACTTGGGAGGCTGAACAGAAGAATCACTTGAGCCCAGTGGGCAGAGGTTGCATTGAGCTGAGATAGTGCCATTGCACTCCAGTCTGGGCAACAGAGCAAGACTCCATCTCAAAAAAAAAAAAAAATGACACATGCACATGAATGTTTACTACAGCACTATTCACAATAGCAAAGACATAGAATAAACTTAAATGCCAATCAATGATGGATTGAATAAATAAAATGTGATGCATATACACCACGGAATGCTATGAAGCCAGAAAAAAATATAAGATCATGTCTTTTGCAGAAATATGGATGAAGCTGGAGGCTATTATCCTTAACAAACTAACACAGGAACAGAAAACCAAATACCACATGTTCTAACTTATAAGTGGGAGCTGAATGATGAGAACTTACTTATGAGAGCTGAATTATGAGAACAAAGAAGGACAGAACAGACACTGGAATCTACTTGAGCATGGAAGGTGAGAGGAGGGAGAAGAGTAAAAAAGATAATCATGGATACTAGTTTTAATACCTGGGTGATAAAATCATCTACACAACAAACCCCCATGATACCAGTGTACCTATGTAACAAACATTTACATGTAACCCTGAGACTAAAATAAAAGTTTAAAAAAATAATAAATAAAAAATAAAGCCCAGGAAATAAATTCATATGTAAACCCCTGCTTTTCTAAGAGTATAGAGAAGTGGCCGCTATGCAAAGGACTTCAAGAGACAGAATGCATCTTACCTTAAAAAAAAAACCTCATATCTCAAATTCCTAAATGTTATCAAATAGAAATGGAAATAGAAAACCCAAATTATCGCTAAGTTTTTTCTCTTAGTTTTAAATTTTATCAGGGCTCATACTGCCCATTTTTACCTATTAGGACCTTGAGGTGTAAAGTAATTAGGTTAGTTCCTAAGGTGCAGGAAACAGTTAAGATTTGAACACAGGAACTTAATCTCCAAATTCCTTGATTACTATTACTCTAGCACTGGTTCAAGACATTCTGGCAAAAACTGGTCAGGTGGAGAATCAGTACAGACAAAAAAAATGGGGAATGCCTCACACACAACTAGAACATTAACTTCTTTATCTATTCCTGGCTAAAATGTTACCAATTTCTGGAGATACAGACTTGTTAACATGAAATATACACAGCTGTCAGGATATTTAAACAGAAAAACATGATAAGGACAATTTATGCAAAAACTATGTATGTATACATATGTATGAGTATGCATACAAACACACTTCCATTATATGCATAGGTGAAATGGGAGTTTGTTGATAAGAATCAACATTAGATTATGCCACAGTGGTTAAGAATGAGAGCTCTGACCTCTTACCTCCTGGACTCAAATTCCTTACCAGCCATGTGGCTTTGGGCAAGTTTTTCAACTTTTCAAAGCATGTTTCCTCAAAACAGGGATAATAATAATAGCTATCTCATACAATTGCTATGACAATAAAGAGATAATTCAAAATATGCTGAAAACTGTCCATAGAATATCATAAATTATACATAGCAATGAAGAGTTAGTCTGGCCAGGTGCAGTGGCTCACGCCTATAAATCCCAGCAATTTGGGAGGCCGAGGTGGGTGGATCATGAGGTCAAGAGATCGAGACCATCCTGGTCAACATGGTGAAACCCCGTCTCTACTAAAAATACAAAAATTAGCTGGGCGTGGTGGTGCATGCCTGTAGTCCCAGCTACTCGGGAGGCTGAGGCAGGAGAATTGCTTGAACCCGGGAGGCAGAGGTTGCGGTGAGCCGAGATCACGCCATTGCACTCCAGCCTGGGTAACAAGAGTGAAACTCCATCTCAAAAAATAATAGCAATAATAATAATAATAAAATAAAGAGTCTTATTGTCCATTTGATGATGTAATTTAAAATAAATACAAATGCACAAAAAGTTCACTCTTCATTGGCTCAATAATCTGTTTTGATGTCAACTTATATATTACTAAATAGAAGACTACAATTATTTTCATACCAGTATTTGACACAAGAATTGAAAAATGTTTTGAAACCTTTTTAATTATATGGGCACTTACTATGTTGGGGAGACCTTTGCCTGATAACTGGTCATTACTAGGAGTAGCTAAGAAGGTAAATGCTCTATTACATGTGAAACCTTTCCTGAAGTTTGGCTTTTACTGATTCTCTGGTTTATCAACGTGTACAGCATGTGTTAAGCAGGAGTGCCAGCTCTGTCTTAAACGAAATTAAGTCTGAATCCTATAGGATGGGGAAGATTCTGCCAGGTAAATAGTGAAGGGAGAGGTGGAGCCTGTCTAGGCAGGTGCCCACTGTATGTTAATGCCTAGACATGAGAAAATGCTACTTATTTCTGAAACAATATGTCCCCTGTCCATGGTTTGAGCTTACAATACAAAGTGGAGCTTGAGAGACTAAATCTGCTTGGGTGGTAATAGAGTCTGTTTGTCATGCTAAGGATTTTAGACTTGATCCAGAGGGAAGTTGTGAAAAACTGGAAGGCTTTAAACTGGGGAGTTACATGGTTATTTTTGCTAAGAGGCTACCAGCATCTGTGTGATAGGAATTCTTAATGTGGAGTCCATAGACACTCCCAGAAATACAGTGAGTCTATGAATGAAGATAGCAAAAACGAAAAAAAAAATCATATTTATTTTTGTTAATTTAGTGTACTACTAAAACAGCATGTATTTCTATCACACATTTGTTTATAACATTGATAACTATTTTAATATGATTGATTTTCTCTATAATCCTATTTTATTTCATGATTTCAAAACATTTTTCTGATAAGGAGTCCATAGGCTTCTCTTGACAGCCAAAGGGGTCTCTAGCACAAAATAAGGTTAAGAACCCCTAGGGAAGGGTTACACATATACCTGCTGAGACTATGCTAGATTCCTCACAGCATATGCAAGGGAAGTGGCTGCAAGTTCAAGTACAAACCAAATATACCAACAAGGTAATAATTAAGCTGGCTTAATTAAAAACTCCAAATACTGTTATTACCAGAACTTCTTTTACTCTGTTTGCTAGCATGAAAGTTCAAAATATTAGACTGTCTCTTTCAAATCAAGTTTGCTGGCAACCCTGCAGGAACAAACCCTGTATATTATGTCAGATTGCTTCTGTGCACACACACTATTGTTATGGGTATTTTCTGGGGATGTCTCCCCAGATCCATCCCTGCTTGCTCTGGCAATAACAACTAATTGCAACCAATTGAATCAATTAATTGGATGCATTGCTTATCCTTTCTCAGTATGTGTCATCTTGAGGGGAGTGTCATTCCCCTCAAAACATGTATGCCAAGGCTAAGTCAATCTTTCGATCACATTCCTTCAACCACGTGATATAAACTTATCCAATGAGAGTAACACTCAAGATTTTTCAGGAACTAGCTGAAAAGATTCTAATTGTTTCTATTGGATTTAACCCCAGGGTCTATGAGAATGGAGCTCCTACAACCACATTTCCCACCAAAGTGGAGAGCCTGATATCAGAAGAAGTTAGCATGCAGAAAATAAAGAGGGAATGGTGAGAAACTGAGTCCTGGTGACACTATTTGATCCCTGGAGACAGAGGTAACACTGGACTATTTAAATTCATGAGCCAAGTGTTTTTGTTTTTAAATTATGGAATGATTTAAATTCTTTACTTGCTAGATGGAGAGGATCCTAATGGAAAGAAAAAATGTTTATGTACGATGTAGAAAACCAGAAAATAAACAACAAAAAACCCTATGTAGTTCATAGAATACTGTGGATTCTTTTCTTACCAATTAATTTGTGATGGCATGAAAATTTTCAGGAAAAGAGCCCCTTCCTTTAGTGTTAAGGAGGGGTATCTAATCATTAAATACATAAGCTACTTTAATCACATGTTTGATGTTCATATTGTGTTAACAGTATTCCTTAGACAGAACTTCGCAAAGTATACTCTATGAACCACCCACAGCAGAATTATATGGGGTTGGGCTAACAATAGACACTGTTATGGTACTGCCAGGTTCATATGCCCAATGCATAGCAACAGATCAATACATGTAGACAGTGGGGTTTGCAAAAGAGAAACAGGTTAATAATCACGAGATGGGAGGAATCCTCAAACTTCAAATCTGTCTCCTCCAGGAGTTCCGAGTAATGGTTTTTAAGGGGTTCACGGAAAATGAGGGGCTAGAAAATGATTCATCAATTGACCAGGGTAAGGAGGATGAAATCATCAGGATGTGGAAATTGCATTCTCCCATGAGTCAGCTCCTTGCTGGGCTCTTCAGACCAGCTGGCATCAGTAGTTTTATCAGTATGCAGAACTTAAAGGAGATACTCAAATGGAAAATTTGTCATCTCACAATATCTTATAATTTATCTATACAACAGAAAAGAAACAAAGAGTCTTGTGACAAGGGCTACATTATCCTGGGGTAGTAAGCAGTGACCAGATACAAAGAAGTGGGCCAAAGGGCAAGCTGGCTTCATGATTGTTGCTATTGTGTTACAAGACTAGTTGGATTTTTATTCCCTTAATCAATTTAAGAAAATTTCTTTGCAGATGGTTTCAACATTCTTGGATTCCAGGCCAAATGTACTGAATAATATCTCTGGAGGAAAGGACAGGCCTAAGAATCTGCATTTTTCTTAAATACCTGGTGATGTCTAAACACAGAAGGGTCTAAAACATTCTTTCTTATGATTACTAATGCTATGGAATGTACAGAATTATGCCATGAGGGTATCTAGGACTGCACCTTGCTAATTCTTCACTGAGTATTTTTGGTATTTTTTTACTTTAAGGTTTTATGTTATTGGTGAGGAGTTTTCATTGCCATTTATCATGCTCAAGCCATGCTATTTTCCATCATTTCTGAAGCTCTTAGTACAAAACAGATTCCCAGGATTTATTCTGCTTTCAATACATATGGTGGGAGCCCTGAAAATCTGCATTTTTATTTTTCGCCTGGCCATCTAGAACACTTGAAGTGTGTGTTGATGTTTTCTATTCATAGTAACATGGTAGTCAGATGTGTGGACTGTGTCATCTTTTGGCTGAAGCAGGAGCCTAAGTAGGACTCTGTGTTGCCTTAATGTTTATTTAGTGCACAAAATCCCTGGGTATTTGTTCTCATTCAGGATTACCAACAAATAGAAAATACTATTAGTTTTATTCAAATTTTCACATCTGTTTCCAACCTGCGTAGGATTTTTTTTTTTTTTTTTTGTGACAAAGTCTCACTCTGTCACCCAGGCTAGAGTGCAGTGGCAAGATCTTGGCTCAATGCAACCTCCACCTCGCAGGTTCCAGCGGTTCTCATGCCTCAGCCTCCTGAGTAGCTGGGATTACAGGTATGCATCACCGTGCTCAGCTAATTTTTTTGTTTTTAGCAGAGATGGGATTTCACCATGTCGGTCAGGCTGGTCTCAAATTCCTGACCTCGTGATACACCCGCCTTGGCCTCCCAAAGTGCTGAGATTACCTGCATGAGCCACTGTGCCCAGCCCCTGTGTAGAATTTTAATCCTATATATCAATCAGGTAGGACCAAGTTTCCCAGGTAATTCTGATGCATCCTGAAGTTTTAAGAATGATTAAACTGGAGAGATCAAGAAAAAAATGAATCCTAACCAGAATAGAAAGAGAAGATTAAACCTGAAACCCTTAAATTCCTTTTTTACTTGATCAATCCAAAAGACATCTTCACTTTTCCCTATTTGCAGTTAGTTTTCCCTCTTGTTAGCACACTGCATTTTCTTTCACCCCTATGGAGGTTTAGAATTCATGGCATTCTTTGTATAGCACAATTTAAGCCACTTGCAGGAACCAACCAAATTTAATTAGGAATATCCCTAAGGAAAAGACTTGACCACTCTATAAGCATTGCTGCATGCACATCTTGTCACTACCCAGCAGGGCTTAATGCTTGATGAATTTTGGGATATTTTTAAAGTAGGAAATTGAGCATACAATTGAAAATGGCAAAATGCTGCTGCATTCATGAAGCAAACTCACTGTGAGCTCTGAATTCCGTTTTTGTTCCTCAGTTAAAATTGAGTTTGAGTTATGCATACATTTCAGGAATAGGAAAACTATTATTTATCTATTTTCAGATATAGATTTTGGCATCTTCTTCAAACTAGCTGTAGAAATTGAGCTGCATATAGGAAGCAGAAATGCTGCAGTTTCTTAAGAAATTTTTGACAATAACTTCAGGTAAAAATGAGAACTTTTCCTATACTGTAAACTGTACACTACAGGACAGGGGATTTATAAAAAATTATTACTCTACCAAATTGACAGATTCCTTATGTTATTCATTCAAGGTATTTTTCCTGTTTTCCCATAGAGGAGAGAGAGAGAATAAAACAGAAAGCAAGAAAGTGAACATTTTTCACCAGTTACCTATATTAGGAAATCATAAGAAAAATATACATTGTATATTATAACTGTACCTATTATTTCTTGTTATGAATATAAATCTGAAGAGGAAAAATCATTTAAGACAGTATTTCCACATCTTTCAAGGTATGTTTTTAAAAGTTAATACTTGTGTATTTAAAAAAATCTTTTTGCACATGTAATAAGACAAAGGGATCTGATCTCTATTTTCTCCCCACAAATAAAGGTGTTGTATTTTACTCTTGCATAGGGTACATATATTATTATTGACATAAACTTCCAATCAATATTTAGAAATAAAGCTTCATAGAAAATTTCATTTCACCTAATCAATAAGCAAGCAACCTGGCCATCTGGAACACTGGAAATGTGTGTCCGTGTTTCCTATTCATGGTATCATGGCAATCAACTGTGTGGATTTTGTCATCTTTTAGCTGAAGCAAGAGCCTAAGTAGACCTTTGTGTTGCCTTAATGTTTATTTGGTATACAAAACCACTGAGTGTTTGTTCTCATTAGGGACTATTAACAAATACAAAATACTATTAGTTCATTCAAACTTTCACATCTGTTTCCATCCTGTGTAGGCTTTTAATCCTGCATGTCAATCAGGGTGTGATTAGAGTAGGACCACTATGAGCCATGTATGGAATTTATGCAAATGTGGGAGATGGTGGAGAGGTTGATTCAAGTCTGGCTTCTGTCTTGTTTTGGGCTTCACCTGCTATAGGTTGGCTAGGTCAGCCTCCATGGGAAAGCTGGATGTAAAACAGGGGGTCAAGGACAAATTGAAACCTGCAAGAAAGAACTGGAACCCACCAGGATAAATGACTCTCTTGATTTCATCAGGAATGTCTGGTATGTGATGGGTATGTAAGAAAACACAGGTTCTCTGCCAATGTAGACGATGCTTATCATGGCACTTTTCCCATGATCATGACTCTGCTTCAGAATCCCTCTAAACACAGATATCTAGATAGTTATTTCCAATCTAATGAAGTTGATCTAAGATAAGAAGCCTATTTGCCATATCCAGTGTCAACACAGCATTCAAGAAAGGGATACCCTGTTATAGGTCACCCTCATTCTCTGGATCTCAGTCCTAATTGATTTTATGATTTAAAGAGACTTTGAGGATAACTGACCATGACTTACTTAAAGCATTGCTTTTTAAAGGGAAAAATGAATTTCAAGTTTCACTAATCAACTAACCGGTAGTGTCTCAAGAGAAAGTAACTGTTTCTTATTAGCAGTAGCAATAATAGAACATGCTCTTTGGAAGATTATCTACATTTATTTTTATTTGTTCTTAACTTACATGCTTCACGTTTATGTAAACTTGGTCAAAACATTACTCAAGAGATCTTGAACATGAGATAAAAGTCAGAAGGAGCTATGCTTTCAAAAGAAAACAGAGTGAGAGTGACCTGGACATTGCCTTCATCTGATCTTCATGGGAAACCCTCTATACTTACTAAGTTCAGAAATTACACAAGGGCATGGATTTCATTTTCCTTTCTACTTTTCTTCAGTTTCAGCATAAAACTGCATTTCTCTAACTTGACTCCATTGATCTGACTTCTGTCCATTTGGGCACAGTTCAATGAATATAGCTCTTCTCCACAGTTATACTTCAGCTCTTATTTTTCCCTTAAATTGTCTCTGCATCTCAGATCTTGAGCGTCTTTAAGAATTTCTCTTTTACCATAAGGACATTACATAATGGTAAAGGGATCAATGCAACAAGAAGAGTTAACTATCCTAAACATATATGCACTCAATGCAGGAGCACCCAGATTTATAAAGCAAGTCCTTGGAGACCTACAAAGAGACTTAGACTCCCACACAATAATAGTAGGAACCTTTAACACCACATTGTCAATATTAGACAGATCAACAAAACAGAAAATTAAGAATATCCAGGACATGAACTCAGCTCTGGACCAAGCGGACCTAATAGACATCTATAGAACTCTCCACCCAAAATCAAGAGAATATACATTCTTCTCAGCACCACATTTGCACCTATTATAAAATTGACCACATAATTGGAGGTAAAACACTCCTCAGTAAATCATAACAGTCTCTCAGATCACAGTGCAATAAAATTAGAACTCAGGATTAAGAAACTCACTCAAAACCACACAACTACATGGAAACTGATCAGCCTGCTCCTAAATGACTACTGAATAAGTCATGAAATGAAGGCAGAAATAAGAATGAAGACACAACGTACCAGAATCCCTGGGACACATTTAAAGCAGTGTGTAGAGGGAAATTCACAGCACTAAATGCCCATCAGAGAAAGCAGGAAAGATCTAAAATCGACACCCTAACGTCACAATTAAAAGAAATAGGGGAGCAAGAACAAACAAATTCAAAAGCCAGCAGAAGACAAGAAATAACTAAGATCAGAGCAGAGCTGAAGGAGATAGAGACACAAAAAACCCTTCAAAAACTCAATGAATCTAGGTGCTGTTTTTTTTTTAAAGATCAGCAAAATAGATAGACCACTAGCCAGACTAATAAAGAAGAAAAGAGAGGAGAATCAGATAGATGCAATAAAAAAATGATAAAGGCAATATCACCACTGATCCCACAGAAATATAAACTGCCACAAGAGAATACTATAAACACCTCTATGCAAATAAAACAGAAAATCTAGAAGAAATGGATAAATTCCTGGACACTTACACCCTTCCAAGACTAACCCAGGAAGAAGTCAAATCCCTGAATAGACCAATAACAAAGTCTGAAACTGAAGCAGCAATTAATAGCCTACCAACCAAAAAAAGTCCAGAACCAGACGCGTTCACAGCCAAATTCTACCAGATGTACAAAGAGGAACTGGTCCCATTCCTTCTGAAACTATTCCAAACAATACAAAAAGAAGGAATTCTCCTTAACTCATTTTATAAAGTCAACATCATCCTGATACCAAAACCTCGCAGATACACAAATGACAAAGAAAATTTCAGGCCAATATCCCTGATGAACATCATGCAAAAACCTCAATAAAATACTGGCAAACCAAATCCAACAGCACATCCAGAATCTTATCCATCACAATCAAGGCAGCTTCATCCCTGGGATGCAAGGCTGGTTCAACATATGCAAATCAATAAACGTAATCCATCACACAAACAGAACCAAAGACAAAAACTACATGATTATCTCAATAGATGCAGAGAAGGCCTTTGACAAAATTCAGCAGCCTTCAGGCTAAAAACTTTCAATAAACTAGGTATTGAAGGAACCTATCTCAAAATAATAAGAGCTATTTATGACAAACCCACAGCCAATATAATATTGAATGGGCAAAAGCTGAAGAATTCCCTTTGAAAACTGGCACAAGTCCAAGACCCCCTCTCTTACCACTCCTATTAAACATAATATTTGAAGTTCTGGCCAGGAAAATCAAGCAGGATAAAGAAATAAAGGGTATTCAAATAGGTAAAGAGGAAGTCAAATTGCCTCTATTTGCAGACGACATGCTTGTGTAT